>JAZKJV010010234.1:0-66512 GCA_037367405.1 Ottelia alismoides
AACTACAATAAAGAAGGATCACTTCGTCATCTAAGTCGAAGCCGATGCAATTCTTGATGGACAAACATAAGAGATGCTTACAACCTCCCAAGATATGCAATAGGCCTTCCTTATCCACTTGAAGATTCCAACTGCAAAGCTGTTCTATACCGGGAATGTACTTCACTAAAGAAGAGGCCATCCCTGCGATCATCATTCATCACCCATGCCCATCAGTCGCAGGGTTTTGAATCTCTTGTAGTTGTTGCCTATCTGTCATGAAAGTTCCTCGACCAAGCCTTGATTCCTTCGAACGGAGCAAAACTCGAGTTTATGCAGAGCAAAGGCATAAAGCTATTGATTTCAGCTTTGGACATCTGAAAGATAGCAAGTTGTCTAAAATTAAAATGTTCTCCAACACAATAGCTACTTAATAGAAATCCACGATTGAAACTTGTGATTTACCATCACCTCAACTATCATTCGTTGCGGTGTGAAAGAAATCTTTAATTTAAGAAGGGAAAAATTAATTGGTCTCCATCATAGCTTTGGATGAATCACACGTTGAAATAAAAAAGGCACAACCAACTTTTCTTGGTTCGAGAAATTTCTTAAGTTAGCATTTAGTCTAAGTCTCTAAATTTTTTTAGAAGATGAGTCTCTTATTCTCTAGAAATTTCTTAAGTTCCAATCATCTGGAGATTTCTTAAGGTGAGTTAACTCCAATTCTCTTGAACATTCTTGGATGCATTCAACTACAATATTCTAGAGAATTTCATACTCTTCAAGATTATTGGGGTACTAGTATAAACAAGACTTGAGAGCCATTGTGTGGAGGCATCAAGGAGAGGCATCAAATCAAGAGAGAAACGTCAAGCATTAAGGAGAGCCACCAAGTAAGTGAGCAAGAGAGAAGGTTGAATGTTTTGTTGTTGTGTTAAGTGAGTGGTTGTTGTATATATGTATTTGTATTGTATTTTCAAGTAGCAATATGCAATACATCATCTCTACTTGAGTGATGTATTCTTCAAGTGGTATCAGATATTGGGATATTCTACAAGCGGTATTAGAGCTTGGGGATACTATACAACTGGTACTAGAGCAGGTCATTTCTTCATGTTCTAAGGGTAGGTCTTATTAGAAGTAATGTACATCTACTAAACAATTTAGTCGTGTTTGTCCTCCAAGAAAGTATGGTCACGTCTGTTCAAAATAGTGAGGGGAGTTGTGTGTCCGCATATTGAGTCATTTTTTGAGATCTTTTAAGGGGAGTAACTATCCATATACAGTCTGCGACTGTGAGGTTAATTTGGTTAAAGATCAATTTTCTATGAGGATTTTAGGGAAGATTATTTGATTGATATGGTGAACGTCGCTGGTGCAACCAAGTCCATCAAGAAGCTCAGCGGACGTAATTACAACTATTGGAAGACATGCATGGAGTCCTATCTTCAAGGACAAGACCTGTGTGAGGTTACCAATGACGACGATGTGGTGTTGATGTCAGCAAAACAGGTGGATGCTTTGAAGAAATGGAAGATCGAATCTGGGAAGGCAATGTTTGTGCTCAAGATGACGATTAAGAAGGATCTAATTGAGCGCATCCAAGAATCCACTGCTCCAAAAGAAGCTTGGGATGCACTCATCTTGTTATTCTCTAATAATGAAGAACGATTGCAGTTGTTGGAGAATGAGATGATGATGCTCAAGCAAGAAGCAATGACAATCACTCAATACTTCACAAAGATACACTCACTCTACCAAGATATCTCTCAATTAGATCAGGAGCCAAAAATTAGTGAGATAAAGATGCGAAGAATTATTATACATGGCTTGAGGCCAGAATACAGTGCATTTATCAATGCTGCCTCTGGGTAGCCCACTCAACCCACCTTGTTAGAGTTTGAAAGTATCTCGGAAAACAAGAGACTTTAGATGAAGATTTTTCAGAAGATTTTTCAGAAGATCAATATGAAGATTACAGTAATATCAAGCGATCAATATGAAGATTTTTCAGAAGAAAATTGGAACGAGAAGGCTTATATGATGATTACATCATATAAGGATTTATGAGAAGATGATTGGGATGAGGAGGTATATACAACGATCATGACGCAAGATGATTTATCAGAAGATGATTGGGACGAGGAGGCTTCTAAGGTGATCATGTAAGAAGATGAACCGACTTTCGATGAAGCATCCTCCCAGTGGTCACCTCAAAAGGCCGAACTTCTAGATACAAGGACTTTGACAGATCATTTAGAAGAAAATCAAGGGCTGCTTCAACAAACAGAAGATGACACTAAGGAAAAGGACGAGGAGGTGTTTAAGGTTGTTGAAAAGACAATCAATACCCAAGAAAGTGGAGTTCGTGAAGTAAATCTACGGGAGTCTCAACCTATTGAGAATACAATTAATACCCAAGAAATTACAACTATACCCCTGCAAGCACATTAATGTTAAATATTCTTGGGATTTCAGCACAGAGACCCTTATATGTTTTCATTTCTGTTATGGAATGCATGTTTTATTTATTTTATAGGCATATATGCCCCTTCCAGTAAACTAATTTTTATTTATTGTATTCTCTTATTAAAAAAATTATTTTACATCTAAAAGCTATTGGAAAATTATTCTATGTCCTTGGATTCATATTAAATCACATATATTTTTAGGAAATTAAAATTAATTTCACATTTTTCAAATTCAAAGATAGTGAATTTTTTCTATTTGCATTTAAAAATGTAAAAAATTATAAAAATATTTTAAAATTATAGTCTTTATTATTGTAGTTTGTAACTTCAAACAAAAAAATCACTAAAAATTACAAAAGAACTATACTAAAAATTGAAAACCCTTAAAACCTTAAGAAAATTATTTAAAATTCTTGAGAAATAAAAAATTAGCATTTTCTATTTCTGTACCTTATATATTATCTATTATATATTAAAAATAGTTTTGGAAAATTTTGAGGTATATATCTATTTTTAAGTTCTAAAACAATTCGGCCTATTATTATTATTCACTATTTTGATATTTTTATTTAATTAAAAATACAAATAAATTTACAAAAATTAGAAGAAAATTCCCAAAAATAGAATAAAATATAAAAAAAGACAAAATTATTTTTTCACCTATTTTGAGTATTCCTAGCTATATATGTTATCTTATATTCTCTATATAGTTATAAATACTTACATTATTATTATTAAAAATACTAAAATATTTTAAAAACCATTAAAAAAGGGACTACTCCTTAGGGCATTTTCCTGATATATATTATAAATTTATACCCTATATAACTATTATATTATACATATTACCTGCATACACACACACACACATATATATATTACTTATATATTAAGAAGAAAGGGGAAATAAAAAATCAAAAAATATAAAAAGAAATTAAAATATATAAAATTTAAAATAAAAAAGAAAATTAAAATCCATAAAAATATGAAATATTACAAACCCATAAAAATAAAAAATCCATATAAAACATAAACACATGTATTGATTTTTCTTGTCAAATTTTGAGGTCTATTCTTGTTTCTCCTTAGTAATTCGACCCCTACACTTGCATATTATCATACCATTCTATAGGATATAAAATTTAACTCACCATTATTCACTTATTGAGCATTATTAGTGATTGAATTGCTTGACTTGTACGTTGAGAGCTGTGAGAGCAATCGATATAGCAATTGCCAGATCTGACTTATCGGACACCGTATGTCCTCCAAGATCAGACGTTAGACACTCCAACTTTAGCGTTCGTGAATAGGTTCTTATCAGGCTGCTTTATTTCATTTAATCACTCATACATATTCTAAAGTATTATTATTTTTATGATTGGGGTCCACTATACATTCAATGGAATCCATTATTGGATATTCACCAACTAAAATTCAAAATATGGCTCTTATGTGGATTTTAACAAGACATGTTCTCATTATAAAATGACTTTTTTTGTTAGGTACCTTTTCTCTTTGCGGTATTCCACCTCTTAAGTGTTTTTGGTTCAAAGATAGAATTCTTAATGATAGTTGGTTGCATTCACTTATTTCCACAATAATAGCAATTTTCACAGTAGGATTAACCACATCTTATATGGTTTGAATATATTTACTTACTTTCAGGGGATAATTACATGTTCATTTAGAAAATTGAAGAGGAATTAAAAAAAGTTTCCTTTAATATCTTTATGAGGGAAAGAAACATCAAAATTGATAAACAAAAATTTACTTTTATCACAATGAAAGGAGAAAAATAATGAAATTCTTTAATTAGACCCTTTAAGGGAACAAATCTATTTAATGATGTATCCAATAATCAAATTAAAAACAGTGTGGTTTCATTTGAATCACATTGTGATCTTCAACCAGTGCTTTAATGTCTTATCCCTCCTAATCCTTTTCCATTATCCCTTTAACGAATGACCCCTATATATTTTGCATGGGTATCTACAATTCATGGAAGTAAGTTCAAGCATTGTTTGGACTTGTTCAATATCAACAGTTGGCAATAGCCCTAATGAGGGGTGGACACTGAATGGAGCAGTGATTAGTTCTGCTAACATAGAATTCAACTCATGGCGAACACTGAATTCAACTCGTGATGGAGTATTGCAATGGTTAATTCTGTTATATGAGAAATCAACTCATAGTGGAGTCAAGTGTTGGCTTTTTCTACTATCTGAGAATTCAACCCAGGAAGAGATATAGAGCATTAGTTAAAGCAGTGCTATAAGCATAAGAACATCGGAGACCAGAAGTGATACATTAGAGCACATTTCACACATCACCAACCAACTTCAGAACTTACCACTCACAGCTAAGACAGATAGATAAACTACAGTGCACTCCAATCTCACAGCTCATAGCCATCGTCAGAATTCCCATCGTAAACATCACGCATCCCGAGCGACTCGTAGTATTCTTCCTCGTCGTAGAGTTTGCAGTTCTCGCAAGTGAAATACCTGATGGAATCACGGTACAAGAGGATCTCTTCATCGTCCGAGTTGAAGCCAATGCAATTCTTGATGGACAACCCCACGAGATGCTTACAGCCTCTCAAGATGTGCAATAATTCTTTCTTGTCCAGTCGAAGATTCCAAAGGTAGAGCTGTTCTATACCAGGAGTGTACATCACTAGAGCAGAAGCCATCTCCGCGTCGATGCGCATGCTGTCGAGTTGCAGAGCTTTAAAGCTTTCGCAGTTGCTGCCTATCTGTCTCAGAAGTTCTTCGACCAAGTTCGGGTTTCCTCGCATGGAGAAGCACTCAAGATCTTTCCACTTGCCGATTAGCTTGCAAATCTGGTTATAGTATTCCAGTTGTATCCAGGGTAAGGCTAATAATTTCAGCTTTGGACATCTACATGGCAAATAGGCACCAAAGATAAAACTTTCATCAAAGAATAGTCTGATTAAAAAAAGTAGATACAGTTCATCAAAATAGACATCTACATGTAAAGCTGAAGAATTCGTACTCATTTGCAAGAAGCTCCAGATCATCGGCACTGTACGGCGTGTAGAGGGAATCATTTGGTGGCAAGGAGAGATGGGTAGCAGAGCCTTGAGTTCTGGGAAGGAGCAGCTTCAGCAGACCTGAGAAGCTGCACCAATCGAGATGGTAAGTAAGCTCCATCCCACGAACAAGTGCCTTGTAAGACTTGTTGAAGCTGAGGATCCTCCAGCAGCGTGGTAGAAAAGGGGCCTTCTTCCACGGCTTGCACACGAAGGGGATGGACAGGAGACGATCTGTGATGTCGAGTCGGCCGAAGATCTCGGCCAGGACGTTCGCGTCCAGGTCCTCCCACTTCCTGGAAGGAGGAGCTGCCATCTCCTCCTCCATTTTGTTCTCGTCTGGCGGAGTGGAAGGCTGCGAGTGAGAGGCTAATGTCACCTTCCTTAAAAGGTAAAGGAGGTTGGGAAGCAAAGGGAGAGCTTTTCCAAGGCACCTTTCTTCCTTCCTTCCTTGCTACGAGGAGGCATATGTGCCTTCCCCATTAAGTTTCAATTTTCCCAAGAGGCTTTATTCCCAACAGAAAATTAAATTTCCATTAACTGATACCATCGTCAACGAATATTTTTAGAAAGGCATCATAGTGTATGCAGTTGTGGAGTAAGATGATCACTGGAAAAGTGGTTTGGATCCTCCTTGTGATATTAATTAGTCCTCCCCTTGGGCGTTTCGGGAATAAGCATGAATAATGATAGAGAATAAGGAGGATAAGGTCTATTTCAAAGTTTTAAAAACCGGATCGGACATTGAACCGGTCAGTCTTTGGTTTGGGCCAACCGCATCGAACCGTCGGTCCAAACCGATCGGACCGTTGATTGCATCAGCATGACGTCATTATTCCTATCGACTTGGAAAAAACCGGACCGAACTTGATTTACTGATCATACCGGTTTTTTGAACCAATAAAATTGGATACATATATGTAAGTATGCATTTATATATCAATGAAATAATCGTTAGAAATTTCAAATCTTTAAATAGAATAACATGATTGCCTATTTCGAGCAAAACTCTACAAAGTTAATTGCATTTTCTAGAATTATATATGAATATAATATTGTAATCATTTATTTATAGTTACTTCTAGAAAATTACTCTAAGAAAGCATTGTCACAACACATATTTAAAAAAAGAGAGAGGCATACCTTATATCGTAGTAGTTAAGAAGAGTATACATGATAAAAACCTCACTATTTCATTAATTTACCAAACCATTGGTCGAACCCGATTTTCTATTTTTATTTTTTTTGAAATTAATTACAAAAAACCGACCAAACTGACTGGGTCGGGGTCGGTTCCCGATCCAACCGGTCCGACCGGCCAGTCCGATCTGATTTTTAAAACCCTGATCTATTCTGTACGGCTGGAAAGAGATGGATAGTTAGAATATGGTGGAATACAGTGAAATAAAGATAAGAATAAAATATTGAATAAGGAGAAATATGAGATATATATGAGACTAGTCATACTTTAGGAACCACACCCATCGAAGAATTTATCCCTTATTTCAGGGGTTATTCTCCAAACACATGTGATCTTATAGAGAAATCTATAGGCAATGGAGGCTCCATGCATCTTTTTAAAGTATTTTGGTGTATCTCAACAAAGCAAATTGTAGCGAAAGTGGTCACCTTCATTTGGTGCAAAAGGAATTGAAGAAACGAGAGCCTATTGGATGGTGTTTATCGACCTATCATTTCATCACATATATCAATACATTTGAACAACATTGTGAAAAATTTTGAGAAGCTTCATGCAAATTTCACCTTTGGATAAGGATGACACTTATAATGCTCATGTCGCAAAAATTACTGGTTATTACCAATCCAAACCTATCCCTCATTCCAAAAGAAATCAAAGTCGATATTATTAATGGAGATTTAGAGGTGACGTTTAACTCGTTATCGTATTATTAAGGCTGATATTATTAATGGAGTATTCCTTTTAAAATCATAGTCATGCTATTTTGCTGAGATTTGCAAGCTTGATACACCAAACTTTTGGCGTATATTTTCTGGAAAAATATTGAGAATTGATTAGTTCACAACGAATTAAACTATTAGAAACTTGTTGGATTTCTTAGGACCATATTGCAATATTTGTTAAAAAAATCATCCTTTGGTCGCTTCTTAATTTCTTTACATATGTGAATTTTGTATAATTTTTGGACATCATTTGTTATATTTAAAAATTGCAAAATTGAAACTTGAGCATAGTTGGTTTCTGATTTTTGCATTAATTCATGCTTATTTTTTAAAATTCCATAGAATTGGGACGGCATCCCAATATACATGGACATCATCAATATTTTTTATTTTAGATGCAATTACAACCTTAAATACAAAACTTCTCAAAACTACAAAAAAATCACTAACAGTTCACATATTTTTCAAAAAAAAGCACACTAAAAAATTGTGTTCAGTAAAGCTTTTGAATAGTAATATACAATAAAAATATAATTTGGTAGGGGCTATTTCGGAATAGAAATTACTTTTCGAAACTGCTATATTTGCCTTATTTGCTTATATAAAACTTTATTTTTTATTTTATTTATATTTTCATATATTTTATATTTTTCAAAAAATCACCAAATATTATAAATATATAAAAAAAGCACAACATTTATTAATATTTTTACTATATATTTATCAAATATTTTATATATTAAAACCCAAGTTCTCCCCGTATATACTTTTCATTTTATTTTAAATTATTAAATCAATTAATATTTAAAATTAAAAATAAATAACTTGTGTAATTAAAATTTTAAAAATATATACACTATATGAATATTAATCAAAACCTTTTTGTAATTAATAATTATATCATTTTCTTTTTTTCTTATTTAATTATATTATATTAGTAAAAATTTAAAAAATAAATAGTTAAAATAAAAAATAATATAATTAAAAAACATAAAAATGGAGCAATGATATAAATAAGTTGACACACACACACACGTATACTTGTACACGCACATTTTACTGTAGATTTTAACGTAAGATCTATATACTTCGCATACTCATTGTTGACCACCTCCTAGTATCAACCCAAGACTCCACCTAGTTAATGAAAGAAGAATTGATTATTTTGCATCATAATTGGGATTTGAAGAGTACAAAATTCGATATACTTTCTAGACATCATCAAATTTTGATTATCACTTACTCCTTGCTAGATGAAGGGAATGACCTTTAACATCTATCTTCTTGTGCTTCTTATGCTCTTTCTTTTTTCCTTCACTCAAAGTTGTTAAAGAATATACATATTTTGGCTCATTGTAGCATTCTATAACTAATTTCCACAAATCTTTTGAGATGAAAGAGTCTCCATTTGAAGATTCCAAGGCTCCTAACATTCCCCATCGACAATGAGAACATAACTTCAATTACATTGAATAAAGTTGTGGTAGAGGTGGATTTCATGCTGTTGAGAATCAAGAAACATCTCTAAAGAAGGATATGAGAATAACAAGTCTATGAAACAAAATGCAACAAAAGATGTTTGGGTGGTAGGAAGTACTTTTGGAATAGTCAATAAAGATCAACCCACGAGGAAAATTTGAAATTCATAAATTTCTTCTTATTAACAACTTGAAACTTTTATACAAGAGCTTAACTCATGCAAGAAGAAAAATTACAATATCTACAAGAAGGGAGGAAATACTTACAACAACCAGAGAATATGGAATATTGATGGATACAATATAAATGAGGATCCTTATGAGGTATTTGTAAGCCATAGACGTGAGAGGAGACATTTGAATCAGAATTCTTGAAACCATTATTATTCTCATCCTTATAGATTTTTAAGAATGTAATTTGATATAAAATCCAATCTCCCTTGACTGCAGGAGCATGCACTTACATCTGAAGCAATGCATTAGCCGTGGCAAACATCCTACATCAGTTTATATCTTAGATAGAGGTCGATGGAGTTTCAGAGCTCACATCCGTCTTCAGAATCCCACATTCTGTCAAACAGTTCTTCCCAATGAAGCTTGCAGCCCTCACAGGTGAAACATCCAATCGAATCACCAAAGCGAACTATCTCCTCGTCAGCTTCAAATCCAACACAGTTCTTGATGGACAGCTGTACCAGATTCTTACATCCTCTCAAGATATGCACCAGATCTTCCTTTTCCATCCAAAGGTTCCAAAGGTACAGCCTTTTGATCCATGGGATGTGCTTCACAATAGCAAACGCCATCTTTGATCCGACACATATGTTCATGAGCTGCAGGCACGTCAAGTTCCTGCAGCTGTTGCCCATCTGCTCGAAAAGTTCATCGAAATGATGCAGATGTCCTCGCACAAGGCAGCACTCCAGATCCTTCCACATGCCAATCATCTTGTAAAATTTCGGTTCGCATTTCCATTCCATTGAGTTAATTGCCAAATATTTCAACTTCGGGCACCTGCATGATCATGCGACAAGGAGTTCATACAACCTATTTATTGATCAGAAAACTAAACCAGGAAAGGGATTAATATCAGTTGTAGAGAGAAAGCTAGAGGGATGCTTACGCATTCACGAGGAGATCCAAATTCTCCTCGGTTAGAGTGGTGATGCCCAGCCAAAAATTGTTAGGGGGAAGGGAGAGATGAGTCGCACATCCTCGACTCCTGGACAGGACCAGCTTCAAGAAGCCTGAGAAGGTGAAGCCGTCGAGCGCATAAGTGCGTTCGACGGCATCGTAGGACTTGTGGAAGTTGAGGATCCTCCAGCTCTGCGGGAGCTGCGAGGCCTCCTTCCAAGGCTTGCAGACGAAGGGGATGGACAGGAGAAGATCGCCGACGTCGAGGCGACTAAAGATCTCCACTAGGAGGTCCGTATCCAGCTCCTCCCACCTCCTGCAAGATATCTCCATCTCCTGCATGTAGGGAGAGGCCTCTCCTTTTCCACTACTCTCACATATCATCATCATATGATGCTTCAATGTCGAAACTTTGAAGGGGAGAGACTAACTAAGATCGATCGCTGCAATCAAACGTCCTTTCTTTTAGCACAAGTTTGTAATATTCCAGTTGAGAATGTGCTTCCACGTTTCTGAAAGGCATATATCTATAAAGATGCCACTCAAGATCCTCAGGACATTTGACAAAACTCGCAAGGCAAATAAGAGACGCCGTGGGTTCGAGCACAACGGTGGATGGGGAATTTAATTTAATAACATGAAGCTGCCTTAGATAGTATTATAAATGATGAATAATTGAGGAGAATATGATTGTTGTCTTATCTTCATCCGTCTCACTTTCAAACGCATATCCAAGTCAACTGAAATACACCTTTCCTGTACCTTTTTTTCAAAAAAAATATCACACCAAAAAATTTTAAAAAAAGTTCAGGTTCGTCGTTTAAAATAAGACGCTGAGGCGGCAAGCGAGTTTCATACAACAACCATAATCGAGCGGTTCACACGAATTCAGTATTTTTGTGGGTCCTTACCATAGGCATTCGTGCAAACCACTTGATCAAGATCGAACAGCTCGAGTAGTCCTCGATTTTACAGCAATCCTGGCAGTACTGCAAAGGATCTGCTCTCTACTTGTGAGGGATCTTGTTCAATGCACGATGTTGCTAAGGACAGTGTCATTTCCAGGAGCTAATTATAGAAGTAAAATAAAAGACACGACGAGTATAAAAGAGAGAGAAGATAAAGACCATGTAGAATAAGATGAACCATACAGATAAAACATTTATCATCTCAGATGTTCATTGAGGAAATTCTCTGTGTGATTATCAAATACATGGACATCTTGCTGCAATCTTGATGAGGTTAGGAGGGAGAAGGATCCAAGCTATCTCAAGGATTATGTCTTCGATGCAATAAATGACCGAGAATAACACATCGAGGATGTATATATGCATCTGTTTCGCATGGACTGTTTTCAGCAGAAATTCAAATAATTATGACTGTTTGCAAATAATGGAACATAAATTTCGATATATGTTGGGGACGTGTACATGGAATTATATTCTTAGATCAACCTTCTATTTTGGAATATTCTTTCTGTTGATATGCCTTGAATCCTAACCATCTGACCCAGGTTGAAGAACTGCATATGCATCCCCCTGCCATACTATACCCCAACAAGACGGGGGTCTCGCTGCCCGGTCAGCGAGCCTGTGGGGGGGTCTAGGGGGGGAGCAGGTGCGCCCCCCCCCCCCCTGCGGGGGCAGCGCCCCCGGCGAAAATTTTATGGAGCGGTTCTATTTGTATTCGGGTATTTGGATCCTTCTATTTTTAGGGATCCGTCTGTATGGGAGTGCTATATGAACTCCTTAGGGTTAGGGTTTTACGCATCCTCTGTATCCATTCTTTTCTCCACATAGTGAAGCCGATCGCCGCCGCCCAAGGACGTAGCCCAGTTACGGGTGAACCTTGTAAATCCGTGTGTTTGCGCTCTTGTTTGTTTGATCGTGTTTGTGCGTATTCGCTTCCGCGATTTGCAACACTTTCTATCCTTGCATACAATGGTTACTTGTCATTATTTCATGATTGATGGTTGTGCTTATGTAGGTCTTCTCTTGATTTGATGTCAATCTTGAAGGATAATCTTTGCCTATGTGTTGAGAATGTTACCTCCACTCTATCTAAAGGATAATAAAATCATATATGAAGAGTTAAAATTAAGTTTTTTACCTAATACTCACAAATTGTTAAAGTGATCTATAAGTGGTGAGAACTATTAATTAACAACTTGCACTAAAATATTTTAGATGGTTGATGATGGGTCCGATTGATCCCAATCCTTACATGCTGCCAGTTTTCCTCAATTACGATTTGAGGGACCTAAGCTTGGGATATTACAAATGGTATAAAAACGAGTTGATAAAGCTAATATTGGAAAGGTCTAACAAAGAGGTGGAACCATCCCTACAAGTAGATAGAAGGAGGAGGCTAGTAGGTTACCCAAAGTATGCAACCGCCACTATTATTAGAAATAAGTAATGAATCATATTGCAGGGAGGATGCTACGAATATAAGTATGGTAGATTGTAACAACTTCAGACATGATCCCACATCCAATACTCATAAATTGTTAGAAATGATTATAAGTGATGTGGATTACTATTTAATGATTCATGTTTAAATATTTTGATTGGTTGTCAACTGATCTAATTGGATCCAAATCCAACAAGTTGTTAAGATTGATTTTCCTCGATAAATGGTCTCCTTTCTATGAAAATTGACATGTAAAAAGAATGCATAATTTGAAAGAAGTTATCATGCAAACTCGAAATGGTGTAAATGCAAAGTTTAGAGTTCGAGTAATTTAAGAATTCCCTTTCCTTCATCTTCTTCCTTAGCAAGCGAGGGGGAGAGGTGTAGTGACGTTCTTCATCGCTCCGTCATGTTGTAATGGAGAAGAAGCCATTGGGACCATGCTCCGAATTGGCACTCGAGGTGTTAATTTGAGCTTGACCTTGTAAATCGATATGAGTTGTCGATAGATAATTAAACTTGAATTTTGTAACTATTTAATTACAACTCTTGTATGAAGACTTTGGCCACAGATTGTAGCTACGAGAAACTAGTGGCCACGAAATTATCGTGACCACAAGTTTCCATAACCACATTCCGTGCCCATATCTCATTTTTCTTGTAGTGTATATATAATGCCCCCCCATACCTCAAAAAAATTAATATATAGTAAAAATACAATAATTAATTATTTACATTTTGTGTGTAATTGGATAGTGATATATCCATATATGTCCATCACCGTATCTATTTTTAAGTGGTCACGGGACATGTATTTTTACTTTAATATATATGTACAAGTAATTATGTTTACTTGTATTTCCTTTGCAAATACATATATGAATGATGATATCTCTTTCATTTTTTATTTGGAAACGAATATGGTTACATATCTTTATGGTGCATACAGATATAGTTATTTGTATTACCGAATCTGTATGTGTATATCTTATTAATATATAGGGAAAATGGGGTTCCCTGACCCATTTTTCCGTATATTTCTTTTGTTTTTTTTCAAAAAATACCACAATGTATTTTCATCACTATATCCCTTTAATATGTCATTCCGATTTCGTCAGAAACAGAAACTCATATATCCTCCATATAGATATGTAATTTTAACGGTCTTACACTTGTTGTAAAAGACCTATTCTAGATGGAGGGCATATGATTCTCTGATTCTGACGAAATTAAAATGACATATCAGCGAGATATATTGATGAACATACATGGTAGTATTTTTGAAAAAAAATAAAAGAAATATCACAATGAATTTTCATCACTGTATCCCTTTAATATGCCATTCCAATTTCGTTAGAAACAGAGACTCATTGCCCTCCATCTATAACATGTAATTTTAATAGTTTTCGAATTGTTGTAATCGGCCTGTTCTAGATGGAGGGCATATAATTCTTTATTTCTAACGAAATTGGAATGACATATTATAGGGATATTTGAAAAAATAAAAGAAATACGCGGAATATGGGTACGGGGCAGTCCGTTATATCTTCCTTGCATGTATGCATGTACGTATGTATGCATAAATTTCTGTAGACAACTATCAAAATATTGTACATTGTTACACATGTTGTATTGCATTTCAGAATCACTTTCAAATACTAAAATTTTAACCATTAATATTAAATAGCAAATAACCTCATATTTGAGCAAATTTTAGAAAATATGTGCGTATAACATTAATAGATGATTCAATCTATAATGTCGGATTTTTAAAAACAAATACGCAAACAATAAGCAAATTACTCTCGTTACAACAGAGGATCTACTCTCTGTATATTGATAACTAATATGACAAGATAAATTAGATAAATAATGTCTAAATAATTTTGACCCTCTCAAGAGGAAATTTTTGGCTTTGTCCATGCTATTCAATCCTCTAATTAATTGCAATTAATTTAATAATTATTTAAAACCTCAAGAACGTCACGAGTTAAAGAAAGTTGATATGGCATCCTCATGTCACATTCGTACGGCAAGTCGTTCAATTGTGCCGTAGGGTTTTTTAGAGGATATACTGTTAGTGTATACTACTTAATTGGGAGATAAGGACCGGGGTTAATTGCATGTTTATTTATAGTTTAAATAAATATATCTTAATATGTATTATGCAAGGGGTGCGTGGAAGTTAAATTTATTAGTTGATGTGAACTTGGGTTGTGTCATATTATATAATAATGCGTATTATGATATAGTATCTATAATTATATGCCTTGGATTATTTATTAATAGGTATGTATATTCTGTTGATTATTGCTTAACGTTATCAATAGTTTGAATTATATGTTAATATTAAAAAATAAAAAATAAAAAACAACCGTTTGATTATACATTAACATCTTGGTATGTAGAGGTTCGCAACAATTTACCAATATTGTTGTATTGGGGCGGACACCTTAGCATATTTGATTATCACATAGATTTTATATTGACGGCAACAAAGAATGATGATCTTCCCATGTCAAATGACTTATATCGATATGTTGTCCTGAACTTTCGAAGCCACCAATTGCGCACTTGATCAATACATCCTTACGTTAACATGTAAGTGATTGTATTAAGAATCGACTTTCTTTTCAACTTTAATATCAAATGATAAATCCATTATTGATCAATAAAGTCAACTTCGTCATCTTATTCAAGGTAACATATATATATATATATATATATAAACATTGAGAAGATAACATGGATAAGAGATATGTATTAAGTATTGTTGTCTAGTATTAATTAGTATCGATGTCTTAAAGCATTCATATTTTGTTGTCTAGTATTACGTATCGATGGTACACATTTTGTAATGTTGAGCTTAGGTCCCCGGTATATTATTGAGGAAACTGACATTGACATCTTATTGGATTCGAGTCTAGTTGGACATGTTGGCAACCATCCGAGGTGTTCAAGTCCAAGTTGTCAAATAATAATCCTCCACTCTTATAACCTACTCACACACATTATGAATTTTCAATATGGAACTATGTTGAGGTGTTACACATTCGTAAAAAAGATATGTTGGTCAAGTGTATGCAACGACACCAACCGTGCGAATAACGGTTTGTTTCCACTTGTTGAGAAGAATGCGGACATTACTAGTTCGAGATGATTTCTTAGTGTATCGAAGCAAATTATATATCGTGTGAAACTGATGTTATACAAAAAGAATCGGATGTATTGGATCAATAATTTGGAAATATTCCCATATTTGAACCACCTTGCTACCATCATATCTCAGATGAACAGAACTCCATGGTATTTTGTAAAGCTTAACTTGTGAGTTCTTAATTAACATGCAAGCTTAACTTGTGAGTTCTTAATTAACATCCAAGCTTAATACCAACCAGGGATACATACAAATAAGTGGCTATTTGTGGAGTAATTAATATCTTGAGAAAGATCAAGAATCTGAAAGACCTTGGAATGAGTATCTGATAGATCGGACT
This sequence comes from Ottelia alismoides, assembly GCA_037367405.1. Classification (NCBI taxonomy): domain Eukaryota; kingdom Viridiplantae; phylum Streptophyta; class Magnoliopsida; order Alismatales; family Hydrocharitaceae; genus Ottelia; species Ottelia alismoides. Next base: position 15,953 of record JAZKJV010010234.1, read on the forward strand.
GACTGTGAGTGAACATCCTGCATCATGAACAACTGTTCATATCTTAGAACAGAAAGGTCGATGAGGTTTCAGAGCTCGCATCCACCGTCAGAATCCCAAACTCCGACGAATTCTTCATCCCTGTGAAGCTTGCAACCATCACAGGTGAACCAGCCTATGGAATCACCAAAACGAACGATCTCTTCGTCAGCTTCGAAGCCGATGCAGTTCTTAATGGACAACTGAACCAGATGCTTGCAGCCTCTCAAGATATGCAGCAGCTCTTCCTTTTTCATCTGAAGATGCCAGAGGAAGAGTCGTTTGATCCCTGCGACGTTCTTCACTATAACAGAGGCCATCTCTGTATCAACTGATGTGTTGATGAGTTGAAGGCACGTCAAGTTCCTGCAACTGTTGCCCATTTCTTTGACAAATTCATCGAAATGGCACAGATGCCCTCGCACAAGGCACCATTCGAGATCCTTCCATGTGCCAATCAGTTTGCAGAATTCCAGTTCGCAGTTCGAGTCCATTGAGTGAACTGCCAGATATTTCAACCTTGGGCATCTGCATGAATCCATGATCACACAGTTCTTGGATGGCAAAGTAGAGATGAACTTAAACAAGATATTTTGTTCCCATTCGCATGATATTTTGTGCCGATTGCTACTGGAATAGAAACGATTCCTATAGATTCCAAGGAGGAAGACAACGAGTTACCATTGCTAAATGAATCGTATATAGCAATCAAGTGATATTGGTTGTTATTTCAAAATACAAATGGTAAATCCATGACAGAAAGCATTCTTTCACATCGGATCATGTACATAATGGTGTTTCAGATATCAGTTGTTATAAAAAAATACATCGTTGTGGAATAAACCAGGGAGTATTTATTAAAAAAACTACCCCTGCAATAATATCTACAATGTAATTGGAAGTTTGAAAATTGACAAAATTCAATTTATTGAAAGCTCTCTCTCTCTCTCTAATTCCAAATAGAGATTTCAAAACTAAGAATTTGAGAAAAAGAGTGATATACCACATATGTGTTGTAACGACATATGAATATGATAAAGTACTGCAAAAAAATTAAAAGAGCCCATTCTTTTTTGAAGAAAGCTGTCCATATTTTACCCAAGTTAACGAGAACCATTTCCTATTATCAGGTATGCATCAACTTTTCCTGGATGTTGTATCCTGAAAGAACAATCTTTTAATCCTAGCAGGTCTGTGTGTTTGAAATCGACAATGGACGCATTTCAGTCAACCGAATGTCAGCTAAAAGCGTGATAATCCCAAAATTAACAAACAGAAACTTGCAGTGTCCCAAGTTCTGATAAAAAAGAACCTGTTGACAACCACACAAAATGTTTAATCTCAAGTTCTCAAGTAGTAATCACCGTAACTTATAACCCACTCACACACTTCGTTATAACAAAGCAAGATGATAATGGAGATAAGTTGCGGAGCGATAGTAACATACTCATTCACAAGAATCTCCAAATTCTCCTTGGTTAACCTGATGATGCCCAGATAAGAATCGTCCGGCGGAAGGGACAGATGGGTCGTGCATCCTCGACTCTTGGAAAGGACCAGCTTCAGCAGACCTGAGAAGGTGAAGCTGTCCAGCCCGTAAGTGCACATCAACTTGCGTACAACAGCATCGTAGGACTTGTGAAAGTTGAGGACCCTCCAACAGTGTGGAAGCTGAGGCTTTTTTCCAAGGCTTGCAGACAAAGAGGATGGAGAGGAGAAGATCGCCAAGGTTGAGTCGACTGAAGATCTCAGCTAGGAGGTCTGGATCCAGCTCTTCCCACTTCCTGCAAGATTTCACCATCTGCCGCACAAAGGGAAGGCCCTCAGGTTGCATCTTCTGGACAACTGCTCTCCTGCTTCCCAACTCTCACATCCGATTTCATAATGTCAATAAAGGAAAGGAAGGGACTAAGATGGTCTTTTTTAATTGCAAATAGAAGCATAGTGCTTCCAACATATTAAAATATTTTTTTAGAAGATCCAATGGTCACCCAATTGCAAGTTTCCCAGAAGGCACGAGTGGAAAGAGAACAGGTGGTTTCTGGTTTATTACTGAGGAAACAGTTGCTGGGTAAACCTTGAAAAACACCAAACTTCTGTGCCTATGCATTTTACTTTATTTGCTGAAGTACTTGACGACAAATAAAAAATAAAATTACGTAGCAATGTTCAAACTATGATATATATTTTATTTTGGACCATCTTCCACTTCACACCCGGTATCCATTGTAGATGCCAACCCTTTCAAGATCAAATGTTTTGATTGTTGCATCATTCTGATCAATAATCATCTAGTTTCTTGTTTATATTAGATTCTTTTCTTATTAAAGTTATATGTCCGGTGTCTCTTGCTACCAATATGGAATTCAACTTGCATTTTCCTAATGTATTAGGATGGCATTGTGCTCAACGAGAAGCGCCGTTCTTTTTTAAAAAAAGTGCAGTGGTACGAACCTTTTAGAAAACCATATGTTTTAATGATTTTCAGGTGACATGTGGACGTAGGAAGCATGGAGGGGCTATTGAAATATAAAAGGCACCACCAACTTCTCTAGAATATTAAAGCTCCAAGTTTCTATAATCTTCTTGAGAAAATGAGATCATCTAGATTTTTCTTAAGAGAATTTCACTCTAGGTCTCTAAACTTTCTTTAGTGCATTCAACATCTATTTTCTAGAGATTTCACATCTTTCAAGGCTCTTGTAACTGAAGCATAAATAGACCATGGATTCCATCGTATGGAGGCAAGAAATCATCAAAGTGAAGAGCTAACAATGCAAGAGAGCAAGAAGCGAGGAGATGAGAGTTGAGCTTGAGTGATTTGTTGTAGTGGTAAGCGAGGGTTAGTTCTTGTTAGAGAGCTGGTGGTCGTCGTATAAAGGCGAGCTCCAGTGCTCGAGCTTTGTGTTCTTCCTCTCTTGTAGGTCCTGAGTGAAAATACAGAGGTGCATCAGGACGCCATCTGGACAGCAACAAACTTGGCCATGGATCCAATGGAAAAGCGATCAGACTTCCAAAATGCCTCAACCATCGTAGTATCTGCACTCACTCTTTCCATTCTCCTCAACCGGCCATGTGTCGACTGAGTTGAGAGTCTTCATCCTCAAAGCTAGAACGAGTAGCTCATTCCACCATCAGCCGCCCTAGGAAGCCAAGCATCCCCATCCAGAACCATCTCATTCAGCATCAGCTCCGCCCACCGCCGCTGCCCACCTGATCACCACCACACGACCAATAAGAGCCGGCCATCTACAATGTTTAGTCACCGCCACCGCCTTGTACCGTCGTCCATCTGCTACCCTCTCCCCTCTTTGACCCCGATTTGCACCAGCAACGTCAGGGAGGGAAGAGGCATCAATCCCATCTCCATAGTCCTCTCCATCATGAGGAACCGTAGCTGCAACTGCAGCCAAGGTTTAAAAAATCGAAGACGCTGCTGGGAGTTTTCATGAAATTGAGGAGAGGCGTAAGCTTCGGAGCGGACGACGAGTAAGCTTCAGTTTTTTGAAAAAAAATTAAAATTAAAGCAAAATACATTGAAAAAAGTAAGGTTCAAGAAAACGGTATGCGTATACGTTCGGACATATCACTAAATAACAATTAAGCAGTATGCGGGGACATATGCGTGGTATATGTAATTCTACACAGTTTCCTAATTTTTTATTTAAAAATGAATAAATATGTACAAATTTGACTATAACTGAACTAAATTTATGTATAATTGTGGTACTATATGATCATCAACAAAGTATTATATGATCTATTATGTAAAAAACATCATCAACAAAGTACTATATGAACTATTATGTAAAAAAATAAATTTATGGTAACTGGAAACATCAGTCTAAGATGTTTCCGATTTAACATCACCAAATAAATCTAGTCGTGTTTGTCCTCCATAAAAGTATAGTCGCATTCGATTGGACATCAGTAGGGGGGATTTTTGTCCGTACATTGAGAGATCTTCTAAAAGCAAGGTTCTACCCACACATGGTCTGGGATTATGAAGTTGATTTGGTTATGTGCCAATTTTCCTCGACAAGCAAGGGAAGAACATTTGATTGATATATCGAAAGTCATTTTGCCAACTCCAATAAGATGATGAGCGAAGAATAATTACAACTATTGAAAGACATGCATTGAGTCCTGTGGAGAGAAAAGAATGAATTTCTTATTGAGAAAGCCCTAGTATTCTTTTAGATAGGAGAGTAACATGTTGGGTAAATTATATAAAGAAGACAAAGGAAATAAATATTACATAAAATACATGAAAGATAACTAATATTTCAACACTCCCTCTCAAGTTGGAGCGTAGATATCAATCAGGCTCAGCTTGGAGCAACATTTATGGAAAGGCCCTCTGGATAGAGCCATGGTAAGTACATCTGATGTCTGGTCTCCAGAGCTGACATGAGTAGTGGCAATGGGGCCCTTTTGTATCATGCCACAAGTATAGTGACAGTTCACCTTGATGCGCTTGGTCCTCTCATGAAGGCATGGTTGTTTGCAATGAAGAGAGCAGCCTAGTTGTCACAATAGAGGTGCATAGAAAGAGGCACCTCAATAGTCAGGTCAGCAAGAACATATCTGACCCACATCATCTTTGTACTAGCTTGCGCCATGGCCTTATATTCTGATTCAGCACTAGATCAGGCAACCATAGTCTGCTTCTTGCTCTTCCATGACATCGAAAACTTCTTAGAACATTGCGAAGGTAAAAGTAGACTTCATGTCCTTGAGACACCCCGCATAATCTGCATCTGCACATGTTGTAATTGCAACGGATGTACTCTGCTAAATAGAAGACCAATGTCGGGTGAAGCCTTCAAATAACTCAGAATCATATGGACTGCATCCATATATGCCTGTTTGGACTACTCTATAAACTGACTCACTTTGCTCACGACAAAGGATATATCTGGCATGGTGATGGTCACATAAAGAAGCTTCCCAACAAGCTCCATGTACCTCCTCTTATCGACTCCTCGGTGTCAGCACCATAGAACTTCATGCTCGGGTCTATAGGAGTGGTGCTAGGCCTGCAATCTGTCATGCTTGTCTCAGAGAGAAGATCTGTAACATACTTCCTCTGGGTCAAGTGCAACCAAGAAAACTCCAACCATCGTGGAGTTCATGTATGCCATATGTTGCTCTGTGGAGGTCGTAATTAGTATGAAGCTGTGAAGCTTCTCGAACATGCCTCGAAGTGAGTAGTAGAGCGTGTGCAATGGACTACCATTCTGCTTTGCCATGTATAAGTCAAGTTGAAGAATCTTGGCCTCATCTTCGCTTGGCACAAAGTGGATGCCAGAATATCCCACATCGCCTTGGAGGTGAGTTGGTTCACAATATCATTGGCTATCTTTGTGGTGAGGGTCTCAGAGAGCCAAATACGGGCATATGTGTCATATTGCTTCCACGAAGCATTATCCCCTGTCTTATCCATCGGTTCTAGCTTCGTCAGATTGTGCTCGTTATTGTTGCACAACATAAGGGTTGGAAATCGCATTGACCACAACTCATAGTTGATCCCATCCATCTTTACGATGGGAACTGAGCCCTTGAAGGCACCAAATGAAGAAAAAATATCACTCTTGTTTTTTGACATGGTGGACGAACGACTGAAAACAAAAATCGACTGGGAAAGTATACCGATTTGAGCGAATCCACGCAAACATATGGAAGATTGGTTGTATACAACCATCCTTTTCAATCCCCGGTCAACGCTAGGGCCGAAAAACATGATCTAAAGGTCTAAAATCACGTTTTCCCATCCAAATTAGACCAATTCAGACTGCTGGTTGGCGCCGAAGAGGAAACAAGAGGGACAAGAGAACTGCTCAAGGACTAGAGGGGCTGAGAGGGGCCTAAGAGGACCGAGAGCAACAACAAGGGACCATTGCAGTAGCCCTACGGCAACGCTGGAGACCCCAGTTGCTTGATGCGGCATCACTGGGCTCTCGGTTGCACTGTGGTAGTGTTGGGGGGCTTCTCGGCAATGTTGCGATGGCCCTTGGGGTAGGTGCTGGTGACGACAAGGCCCTGAAAGGGGTCCTGGTGGTGATGCTAGACCCGAGAGAGAGAGAGAGAGAGAGAGAGAGAGACGACAACATGGAGAGACTTGGGTAAGGTTAGGGCATGGTGGGAATGAGAATTGCAGTCTAGGACCGTCGCTATGATACTATGTGGAGACAAATGAATGAATTGCTTATTGAGAAAGCCCTAGGATTTTCCTACATAGGAGAGTAACATGTTGGGCAAATTATATAAAGAAGACTAAGGAAATAAATATTACATAAAAGACGTGAAAGATAACTAATAACTCAACAGGTCCTATCTTCAAGGACAAAATCTCTGGGAGGTCATTAAGTTTAACAACATGATGCCACCATCAAAAGAACAGGTAGATGCTTATGCAAGCCTAATCTGAAGTATGCACATGCTACAGTTGTTAAAGATCAAGGGTTGCATGAACCCACCATATATAGAGAAGAATGGAGAAATATTTAGATGGAGTCCACTGTCAACTTAACATGTGAGAAGTTGGTGTTTAGGGAGAGTATTGAAATATATGTGCGTCAATAACTTCTCTAGAATATTCATGGGTAAGTAAAAACCTAGATTTCTAGATCATTCTGAGAAGATGAGAACACCTAGAGATTTCTTAAAAGGATTTAACTCTTGTCTTTAAAATTTTTGTCGATGCAATCAACTCCCATTTTCTAAAGACTTCCATATATTTGAAGGATCTTATAACACAAGTATAAATAGGCCATGATTCCATTGTGTGGGGACAAGGATGTGAGTGCTAGTTCTTGTTTAAAAGTTGAGTCGTTATGGTACAAAAATAATGTATGTATGTTGTATTTTGGAGTAGCAATATTCAAGAATGCAACTTTGTTTTTGCATCAAAACCTTTCCATTTTATTACTTCAAGGTAACAACCATACTAAATATATCTCCAATAATTATAATTGAAGATAGTAATGCGGATGCCCCTCTATTTCTTCTTGTACTCCTCCCTCCAGCAGAATCATCATATCTGTTCGTATAAGAATCTACAGAGAGGCCTCGACGTATAATAAAAACGTTCAACTACCAACAACATGCATGGAGAACTTCCATGAAAGACCTAAACTTAGATTTAATAAGCTCAAGAAAAAACCACATAAACAAAACACACAATGACAAGACTAACGCTTTTGATGCAAAATTGTTAATCACAAGAGCACGATGTCGCCCAGATGAGCATTAAATTTGGCAGATCAGCCTCAATTGCATAATTGAGGAGAGAAGGAAAGGCATCTTTGATTTCATCTTCAAACTATCACACTGCGCAGACGATTTTACCTCAAACAATGTCTTAACAACATCAACTCTGGTTAAAGATCATTCTCATGGTTCCATCCAAAGTACGATAAATAAAAGTTATACATGTTGAAGACTAGCATCTAGTCCAAGTAGTAACAATCCATAAAGTCAAATTAGACAAGTTTACACAATCGTGAAATAAACAAGAGGATTTCAGAACAAGAGGCTCCAAGCTGCACACAGGAAAATAATATACAAAACTCTGAAAAAAAAAGGAACACGGAATTTTGTCTTATGAAATAGGACAGACAGGGGCTGAACACCTCTACCTTAATATTGTAGAATAATCTTCATCCCATAGCATACTTCTGGGTCCAAACCCGTGCGGTTTCCTCATAGCGGGGCCTCTGGTGCTTATAGACATGAGCTATCTCCGGAACAAGAGGGTCGTCGGGGTTCGGATCGGTGAGGAGGGAGCATATGGAAAGTAGGACCTTGGAGATGGTGAGGGCAGGGCTCCACTGCTCTTTCAAAATATCCAGACAGATGCTGCCATTGGAATTGATGTTCGGGTGGTAAACCTGCAAGGCACGGCAAGGATCCACAAAAACGATGAACCACCACAATGCAAAATAATTTCAAAAGTTGTCGTTTCTAGGACAGTATCTCCTGTTCCAGCTGTGGGAATTATATGTAGTACCAATCAGATTACCAGAAACCTTTATCACCAACCTACAGGTTGTCTAGCAGCAATCTCCCAGTACACTTCAATCAACTTAAAACAGAACTCACATTCAATCTTACCTTAAAAATCAACTTAAAACAGAACTCACATTCAATCTTACCTTAAAGACGCCACTGCGGCTATGCATACTCATAAGCTTATCCTGTTGTGCCTTGTTCGACAATCTTATTTCAGAATCCCAATAATGGTTTTCAGATCCTATCATAAGTCTGGCCAATCCGTCTATAACATTCAGCCAACCAAATTGACAGAATGAAATTGGAAAGGTGTGACAACCGGTTAGCTGTTTATTCTAGGGATTTTAATGCACGCCCCTGGATGATTTGATAATTACATTCGGAACCCTCTATAATTAATTGTAATTACACTGAATAGTGACTAGCCATTACAGGCATGGCCCTGTGTTGACTTTCGTGTTTATCCGTGTCTGTTATATTCAACGAATTCCCATTAGAAAATGATAAATTCACACTTAAACATCGATCCTATCATGAATCACCTCCTCTTCTTTTACGTGTTCCCACCCCACTGCGTCCACACCTCCCTCCCTCGTTGTTCCTCCTCTGCCACCTAGCCTCCTCACCTCTACCAAGAATGGAGTTGAATTGGCGGGGGATGGCTTGCCTCCTTCAACTGTGAGGAAGAGGTGCATGAAAGAGATGGGTTTTATCAAGGCCTGGGGTGGTGATGGCGGCTGACAAAAAAAGGGTGCACATGGTCAATCTTCTTGCGAGGAAATATCACCTAGAAATGGCAGTTGTAAGGTCATGGGTTGCAGATTGCCTCAGCCTAAGAACACTTCAAAAGCTGGTGCACGGTTCCAACACTATTGGAGTAGAATACACCATCCCTATCCTACTCATGGAGGTCGCAACTTCAAGAGGAGGAAGATGAGTAATTGATGAGGATGATTGCCGGGGGTTCTACGGTCGGTATAGTCATATAGGGGCTTGGATCTTTGTTGCACGGAGGGACTAGCAACCTCAGAGGGATTTTGATGAACAATGAGAAAGATTACCAAGAAGGAGACAACTATTTACGAGGAAAATCCTTTGATGAGGAAAAAACCACGGGGGCACAATTTCCCTCCTCGGATATTAGAGCTCTCTTCACTAAAAATCAAAAAACAACGGGGGGATTAGTACATTATAAAGAGGAATGGGTAAACAATCCCACATCTATAGATCCATTTGTCCAATAACAACAAACCAACTCAACACTCCTCCTCAAGTTAGGTATACAAGCGATGAGGGAAAAACCACGGGGGCACACTACTTTCCCTAGATACTAGAGCTCTCTTCACTAAAAATTTAAAAAAAACAAAGGGAGGATGAGTACATTATAAAGAGGAATGGGTAAACAATCGCTCATCCATAGATCCATTTACCCAATAACAACAAACCAACTCAACGCTCCTTCTCAAGTTAGGCATGCATGACAACCATGCTGAACTTGCCTACATTTAGCTCGAATTGCACCATAGGCAACCCCTTTGTGAAGTGATTGATGACCTAGTCACTGGATTTCATGTAGGGAAGATACTACAGGTGTCCAATGTTAATCTTTTCTCGAATAAAGTATTCGCCTATCTCTACGTGCTTTGTTCTATCATGCATCACAAGATTGTTGGTCAAATTTATTACAGCTTTGTTACAGAGAACAACTTTATCTGCATAGTGATGAATCTCCAATTTATCATCACTATACTCCTCAGTTATCCTCCGAGCTTGAGCAAACTCAATAAAAATCACCAATAATTCACCTTAATTAGCCATTAACCTTCTTCCTGTAAATAGCCTTAATTATTGTAAAAAATTAACACCCTTTATTTTTTCTTATTTTATTTCCTATTAAAAAATCTAAAAATAGATTAAATATTGTAGATATTTATTTTGATTTTAAAAAGAAATTAAAAAGATAAAAAAATCACAAAACCATTAAAATATAGAATTTTTATCTATTAAAAACACTCTCAAATTTTTTGTGTTGTTTATTAACTCTCTTTTGACTTTTTGTTCAACGTCAAACTTGTAGATCTTCGCGAGATCTACAACTTTCATGTTTTGAGTTTTTCCTAATTCCTTTTCCTTTTATTTCTTTTGCATTTTTGTCCTATTTTCCAGTTTCTGAACAATTTGATTTGGCCACATGGCGCTCTCTAGAGCCGGCACACGACGCCACCCCCCTCATCTCTCCGCCCTTGGATTACCTCTCCCTGCTTCAACTTAGCCGCCCCTCTCTGCATTGCCCACAACCCTTGGATCTCTCCATGCATCAATCTTCATTGTCCATCCCCGCCTTTACCACAACCATCAGATGGAGTTATATCCAACAGCTACGAGCCCTCCACGTCACCATCTTGCTCCCCGGTCGCAGGATCAACTCCTGAGTCATCTTGGCCACCCCTCATCTCATGCCAATTGTCGTTGGATCAGATCATCAAATCTGATCCCCACCATTCGCTCGTGCCGCTCTCATGAACGTTGGATTGCACGATCCAATAGTCCAAAACCTTTCTCCTACCTCCGGTCACCCTCATCTTTCCCACGATCTCCTCGTCCCCTCCGCACTTCAATCCTTATTCCCAATCGTTACACCCATCTCCTCCATGACCTGACCTTCCGCCTTCAAAGCCTCAACCTCCCTGAATCTTGCACACCCATTAAACCTCCAAGACTACCCTCGCTTCCCTCCACCTCGTCGTTACAAGATAGCCGTCCACTCTCCTGTAACGACTGATCATCTTCCTTGAATAACTCTGCTCCGACCACCTATCACCTCGTCCACCGTTCAAGGGTCCAAGGCAAGGCCCTCTCCTCCCTCCCTGTGACAGAGGGGCGGAGGATTGAGGGCCGACAACCCCTCAGAGGTCTAGGTGTCGACCCATGGCCTAGGCCATGTTGTAGATCCTCTTTGGAAGCTTCCCGAGCACCATGCTCCGACTGAGGATTTCGTGCGACGATCGAAGGTTCTGAAGACCTCATCACATGCCACAACCTTCGTTGTTTCGCCCTTCGATCTCCGGGTAAGCCTCTTAGCTCTACTTACTTTATTTTCTCTTATATTTGCAGATGCACGCACATACCCTCTCGATCAATCCACCTTCACCAGACCTTCGCCATACTTCAATCATATTCATCGACTGCCACGTTCGCCCTCTCCCCTCCTCTGCCACACTCTCCATCCCAGGGATCATCCCTTGTTGGAGGCAGAGGACGACCAGCTCCGCCCCTATGCCCGCCAACCACCTCACTTAGCTTTGGCTATGCACATCTAATCTCCTAGCAAGTCAATCCCTCAATGGTCAGAGCTTCTGACGTGCCTCTGGTTTAGAGGCCTTCCTCGAGCCTTCTCCAACTAGTACCTCTGGGCATGCTCGAATCTCCTGTTGCAACCCCTCATCTTCGCACACCTCTATGGAAGGTCGTTCAACATTCGGAAGAGAAGCAGGAGCCTGGAGGAGAAATCCCAAGACCGTTAGAGCACAATCCTCACACTGTCGTGCGAGGAGGATGAAGACTCGATGAAGAGTAGCAGATACCGTCTGATCGCTTCGATCAGACATTCCAAGATGAGTCCGAGCCTTCTCCACGAGCCACGAGCATCGGTGGACCCGAAGCACATGACGAAGCGTCGGGACACGACATATGTCAAACCGACCGTCACCACTTCTCGAGCCTACCCCGCGTCTATGCCATGCACGTGCGGGATGGGCATTTTGCAGCCATGCCTTGCATATTTTCAATAATTGCAAAGAGGTCCTTCCCAAGTGAGCGTGTTCACGTGCATGCTTGGAAAATTTATGATGAGACCCAATCAGTTTTCCCTTATTGCATTTATGCCCTTTGAAGGACTTATATGTGATATGCATTTTATCTTCATATTTTTTTATTCTAATTATGCCTTGCAATCTTTTAGTCATAACTAAAGCATACAGACTCTAAATCCAGTGATCTCAATTTCATTGTGTCGTTAAATTGACTCTCTGTTTCTTCTGATGGCATCATTATTTAATAGATTTGACACCTTATTTGATATGCTCACTTCTAGATATTAATTGTGTCATTTTCTCATCATTTTTACGCCAATATTAGAGCTGTGACATATCTTGGTGCTTCACTTGATCTTGAAATTGAGATTAAATTTATTTTAAAGGGATAATTGCATGCATATTCATTCCATTTGCTTGCACCATCATACAACATTGAATATCATCTTGCATCATTTTATATTGCTAAAAATTAAAATAAAAATGCCATACTTCTCATGCAATGTATTGCATCCCTTGGCACACGACAACACATTTAGCCTGCATTCAATTGAAAATCAAAATAAAAAAATGATGAAACTAATCTCTCATTTTGTGTGCATTGTTTAAATGACTTGCATCATATCTCTGCATCTTATTCATTGCATGCCCATCATTTGCATCATTCATTTTACAGATGTGTACATTTGGTCTGCATTGGAAGACCTAGATGAATGAATTTATTCGCTCAATTTAACCATTAAGATCCGATTATCAATGAGGAGGCCTGTGCCCCCATGTTCGACTTTGGTACACTTACCAATTAAAAGTTCATCACCATATATTCAAGCATGTGGTTGACTCTGCGTAGATCCAAATCGCCTCATGTGGTACGCAATTAAAACAACATTATTAAATAGACGATTTTGAGGTTTTTCACATTACAGCTTCAATACACAATTCTTTCAACAGGACTTGTAACCACACAACGTTAATGATGTCATTAGTGAGAGCCCGACTTCAACACTAGATTTAGAGACAATATTTTGTTTCTTACTTATCCAAATGACTAGGTTCCCAGAAATATACACAACATACCTCAAGTATATTTGTCATCCACCAACCATGCCCAAATTGCATATGTATATCATTCAATTGTAATATCACTGTGTTTTTCTAAACATAAGCCCTTTCTTTATCTGGAGACTTCTTTATATAGTATAGAATCTTATCAATAACATTCACATGAACAATGATAGAAGCATGCATGAACTGACTAACACTCACAACATAAGTGATATCAAGTTTCATGAAAGTAAGGTAATTAGTTTTCCAACTAATCTTCGACATCTTCCTTTTCAAACATCATCAAGACGGTGGCAGTAAGTGCATGGCTGACGAATACGATCTCCTCGTACACGAGGTCCATGTCCACGAAACTGAGGACTTCCTCGACCTTGAGAGGCGACCATGACTGAGGAAGACTGACTGGCAGGAGTAGATGGAACACTGACCCTACTGAGCCGGCAGAAAGCTTCCTCCATAGGAGGAATAGTGGCATCGACCGGAATATGAGAGCAAGCAACCTCATACTCAAGGTCTAGGGCTGCTAGGAATACGCCCACCATGGTTTCCTATATGTCTTTTGTTGTTCTGGAGTAGCTGTAAGGGGCATGAAACTATGGAGCTTCTCGAACTTTCTACGCAAGGATGTATATAATGAATGAAGAGGCCGTCCATTCTGCTTGATAGTGAAATATCGTGATAGAGTTGCAGAATCTGTCCCATTCCTTGCCTGAGAATAAGTAGCAGCAAGGATACCCCACATCTCCTTGGCGGTGGGCTGATGCAATACATCATTGGCGATCTCTATCACCTATGTACCCGAAAGCCAAACCTTAGCATAAGCATCATCAGCCTCCCATAAGGCAATGATCCCAATTTCTCCAAGGCCCTAAATATCGGTTTCGGTCACCATTTCGGTGACCGTCCAAAACAAAATTTCGGTGGAATTTCGGTCATAATTTGACCAAAATTTCGGTCATTTCTTGTACTAGGACCCTCATATTTCGGTTATTTCGGCCATTTTGGTTTAATTTCGATTTCGACAGGATATCGATATTCGATAGAAATTCGACCGAAATTCGCTGAAATTTGAGTCCATGGTTTTCTCAGCTGACTCCTCCTCAGTAAGAATGTGCTTCTTATCGCTTGACTTCAAAAGACTCATAAACTGCATTGCCCAGAGCTTGTAGTTTGTCCTGTCTATCTTGATGATAGGCGTTGGACCTCTGAAGGCGCTTGTAGCCGGAATATCGACTTTGTTCTATGACATATTGCCGGATGTAGAGAACTGGGATTTTCTAGACTAATGTGTGAATGTCTACACAAACATATGTGGATTTGAGTGCATATATAGACTTATGCACCCAAATCCATCAAATACATGGAGAAACCTTCGTTGACGATGGAGCGGTTAGATGGCACGCCACGCACGGAGGCGCTGCATGCGAGTAAATCGCGCGCGTGGAGGCCGCGAGACCGCTAGGCGTGCGTGGCGTGCGCAGGGGGGCTGCGGGGCCGCTAGGCGGCTTGAGGCAGCACGGGGGCCGGGCGAAGCGGCTAAAGCCGCTGGGCGTCGGGTGCCATTGGGCGAGATGCGGTTGGGAGCTGCTGGGTGGCAGCGACGTGCGGTAGGAGATGAGGGTGGGTCTAGGGTTAGGGTTTTGGGTACGAGAGCTCCAGCCTAGGACCGTCGCTCTGATACCATGTTGGGAAAAATAAGAGAATTGTTTATTCCTGTGAACCTAGGCTCTCTAATATAGAGGAGAGCCCTATGGATAAATTAGACACAATAATAAGAAAATAAGGATGCAGTACAAATACATGAATAAATCTCTACACATGCTATATAAAATAAATGGATACCTTAATGATCAATCCGCCAACTCGACCATTTATCTCTTTCATCAATTAACTGAAACAAGAGCTAAAATGTCTTGCAATCGATGAGTACCCCCTTATTGATCTTTCCTTCTTGCTTCTAAGGAAGAAGAGTAGTCATTTCCCACATATTGTTTATTGCATGTCGAGGTAACAACATCCAATTGACTTGTGAAATATGCATTGTGGATATAAATCAGCTTCTTAAGCTAGAGTGAGGATAAGAAAATTTTCCAATGTGTGGCGAGATAATGAAATATAAAGACAATGAGTACGTGCATGTAAAGTGTAAAAAGTGTATAAATCAGTTCCTCAAGACTGAGTGAGAATAAAATGATCTTCCAGATAAGTGGTAGTGAAGAAATATAAGGAAGACACATATATGTAAAGTATAAAAGGACTCCAATTACCTTTGTTTGGAAGCTGACTTTTGGAGGCTTGAAAGGATAGTCCTGAGGAAATTGAATTGCAATGAAGAAGACACCACCTGCATAGGGACTCTCTGTAGGGCCCATTATTGTTGCCTGCCAGCGGAAAATGTCTTCCCCAGAAGGACCAGCACTGCATGATGTTGGAGGATCTCTTTGCAAATCCAAGAGCTCCTTCTGGATTCTTTTGCTGGCCATAATAATTCTGGCGAAATGAACAATAAAATAAATGTGATATCAGTCAAATCATATTACCGGAAAGTATAATACAAAGAAAATGCCATCTACACAATAAAACACACTTAGAAGTCGCATAACAACAACAAAGCCTTTTCCCACATTAAGTAAAGTCAGGTACATGGATTCTAAACCTTCTTCCACATTAAGTAGAGTAGGGTACATGGATTCTTTGTCTCCATTCAGATCTATCTTGGGTTATTATTGGTCTTAGATCCAAAAAACTAATATCTTGAGATTTCAACACAACAGAAGTTGCACAAACGTTTAGAAAATACATATCGACTTACCTGAATGAACTGCTGAGCTTTCAACACAATATATTAGATTTCAAATTATACCCTTTTTTTAAAAAACATGAAAAGATCCCATGCTTTTGCATAATACGCATTGCTAGAGAAGACATGATGTAAGAAGGGGTCTCGAGGACCCAACCATGTCCATTCACCAATTTATTTTTGAAAAATTAGAAAATGGAGGTGAATGATACAAGCAATTCGTCCTTAACCAGGTGAAGGGAAAGTCCGCCTCTTAGCCTTTTTTAGCTCAAAATTATTACACCATAAAAATGATAGGCCTCAATTAAGTCATGTCCGATATCATCACGCACAAATAAAGCTAAAGAGGAGTAACTAATCACAAAAAGCTTCAAATATATGTGGAAAACCTCCTATTGAGTAGAAGACAACAATCATGGAACAACCAGTATATAGAAAAAGGAACACAACATGTGCAAAACCATGGCAGAGGGTGTTCTCAAGTAATATGCAATACAATAGAATGTCTTTCCTGAATACTATTCTCTTTAAAGCATGCACAATACAATCCATCTTAATTCATATCGGGCGTTCTGCCTTGCAAATAAGGTAAATAAGAAATCACTCAACACTAGGCAAAAAATACTTATATGGGAAAAACTTTCCAAAGTAGAATGGAAAGTAGCTACAGGCCAAAAAAGATTCCACCATGTTGAAGAAAGGGATTAAACACGCACGAAACCCTAAGAGAAGATGTTCTCGTGCAATACAATATGTAGAAGAGCCAACTCCAAGCAACACACAAGAATGCGATGTGGAAACCCTCTGATGAGGGAGAAAGTACAAGGCTACAGGAGTCTGTACTGCTCTAATGAGGCTGGGTTCTTTCTATTTGTTACAATGAAAAGCCAGGGTTAAACAAATCTTCACCTACAACCAGTCAACCCCATAATACAGCTCAACCCAAATTACCCTGTTTGTACGTATTTCCAACTTGTACTAGTGTGCCCTTCAAATACCCAATTTAGCGGATTTTTTTGGTAACGGTCGATCACTCAATGGGGCATTATTTAGTTAACTGAATAGAACAGTCAATCAACTAATCAGCCTAGTTGGCAGATTATTGCAAACTTGCCTGCATATGGCTTTACAATGTGGTCGTATGTCCACTGAAAAGTGCACCTGACGGTAGAAGTTACACCATGTCAAGGATACTTGTTGGCAGAAGCATGAACGACCAGCTTCATCCAATCATGCTTCTGTTGAGGAGTCCAATAAAGATTCCTATGTATCTCGTTTTGAGTATGATGAATTGCTTACAAGGCTCAACAAACTCACTCAGCCACTCTGTGAATGTGCATTTTTAATTGACATGATTAACACTAGTGCTTATATTGAGATCTTGGGTATTTGTCATAATGAGATTGGCTGGTTGATCGACTTTTATGCATCCCACCATCTTTATGGGGATGAACAGCAACTATTCGGAGTTTAGTCCCTTCCAAGCAAACAGATAGACCCGTTGATGGACGATGTTTACCTATTACATGTTAGGAGATACAACATTCTCCTAATCTTAATCTTAGTGTTCTTTTAGTACTTAATATTCCATTAAGCTTATTATCATTAGTCAAAAACCAAAAATCTGAAATAACAGTATGTTTTTGACAATGTATATGTTGTGAAAAATGACTAATTTATTATTCAGGGGAATCCTAGGCTTTCTAATATAGGGAGAGACCTCAAGGGTAAAATACATAGTAGTCCAGAGAACAAAAAGAAATTACGAACAGGTACATAACATATAATAATATCTATCTCTACACTCCCCCTCAAGGTGGAGCATAGATGTCTATCATGCTCAGCTTGGAAGAACATCTCTGGAAGGGTCCTCTGAGCAACGGCTTGGTGAGTACATCAGCAGTCTGATCCCCTGAGCTCACGTGAGTTGTAGATATCAATCCTCTCAGGATCAAGTCTCTAGTGTAGTGCCAGTCAACTTCAATATGCTTTGTTCTTTCATGAAATGTTGGATTGTTGAAAATAAACAAAGCTGCCTGATTGTCACACTGAAGCTGCATGGGTAAAGGTACGGCTACATGTAGATCCTCTAGTACAGATCGCACCCACATCATCTTCGTGCTTGCTTGCGCCATGGCCCTATATTCGGATTCAGCACTGGACCTTGACACAACAATTTCTTTCTTGCTTTTCCAAGAAACGAGAGAGCTTCCAACAAAAACTGCAAATCCTGAGGTCGACTTTCTATCCTTAGGGCATCTATATGGCATCCATATGAACTTGTCTTGGCTGCTCCATAAACTGACTCACCCGGCTTACTGCAAAGGTAATATCAGGCGAGTTATGGTAATATAAAGGAGCTTACCCACCATTTCTCTATATCTCCTCTTGTCCACTTCAGCAGTGTCATCATCATACAGCTTCATGCTTGGATCCATGGGAATACTCGATGGTTTGCATCCAGTCATGCATGTTTCAGTCAAAAAATCTGTAATGTACTTCCTTTGGGTCATCACCAGACCTTGTGCATTCCTGGCAAATTCCAACCCCAGAAAGTATCTTAGGGTTCCAAGATCCTTCGTGACTAACTGATGGCCTAGGAATGCCTTCGCCCTCTCTATGCCCTGAACATCATCTCATGTAACCAGAATATCATCAACATGGACTATGATAACAACCGTACCTGCAGACGACTTCTGAATAAACAACGAGTGGTCTGCATTCGACCTCTTGAATCCATGTCGTTCAACCAGATGGGAAAGCTTCTAGAACCACGCTCTTAGGCTCTGTTTGAGGCCATAAATTGCCTTGTGAAGTCTACACACCATATGCTTCTCCCCCTCAGCAATGAACCCTGGTGGCTGTTGCATGTAGACTTCCTCCTGCAGACCTCCATACAAGAAGGCGTTCTTGACATCCAGTTGAGATATACTCCAGTCACGTACCACAACAACTGATAAGAGAATGCGAAGAGTAGAATGACGAGCCACCGGAGAAAATGTATCCATATAGTCGACGCCGTAGGTTTGTGTGAAACCTCGCGCGACCAGCCGTGCTTTGTACCGATGTAGACTGCCATCAGCGTGGTATTTAACTGTGAATACCCATTTACAGCTAACAATAGATGCATCAGGAGGAGCAATAACCAAGGTCCATGTGCCGCGAGACTCTAAGGCACGCATCTCGTCTTCCATAGCCATTCTCCAGCATTCAATCTTCATAGCTTCCTGATAGTTCCGTGGTATGTCCATGGAAGACAAAGCTGCAGCAAATCTCTGAAAGCCTCCTGTGAGGCGATGAAAAGACACATGTGAAGCAAATGGATAAGATGCACATGTGCGCTTTTGCTTCTGGATAGCAATAGGAATATCAAGATCATCTTCTTCTTACTGGATGGTGTAGTCTCCTCCTGCAATGAAGAATCCTGCACATGTACCATATCTGACCCGTCAGTAGTAATGTCATCTGAACATAGGCGTGATGGATGTCTGACGTGTAGCTTGAGCAGGACCTGACTGACGCGTATAGAATTTTGGTAAAGGTGGAATAGGAGGTTGTGGAAGTGGTGGTGGTGGAGGTGGTGGTGGTGAAGATGACGTAGTAACAGGAGCAGGAGTTAACTCAGGTAAACTCCAACTAGGAGGCGGAGGGACATAGACATCATCGTTGGTAGTGGATGGTACCAATCTGTCACCTGCAGGGGAAAAATACATAACAGACTCAAAGAACGTGGCATAAGCACTGACAAAGTATTTCTTGTTTATGGGGTCATAACAACGGTAGCCCTTCTGAGTCCGAGAGTAACCGACAAAGACACACTTGACAGCTCTAGGAGAGAGTTTATCAAGTCCAGGAGTCATGAGATGAACAAATGCAACAATACTAAAGACACGAGTAAGTGAGAATAATTCCTTGTCCGGAAAAATGATAGAAAGAGGAATTTTCTCACCAAGCATAGAAGATGGCATACGATTGACCAGGTAGCAAGCTGTAAGAACACCATCCCCCCAGAAAGAGATAGGAGTACAACTCTAAATAAGTAGGGTTCGAGTAATGTCAAGAAGGTGGCGGTGTTTTCTTTCTGCCATGCCATTCTGCTAAGATGTGTAAGCACAAGTGGTTTGGTGAACAGTGCCCTTTGACGAAAGAAACTGAGATAGGGACCGTGTGCAGAATTCTAGAGCATTATTTGTACGAACATATTTGACAGTAGAGGAAAACACATTGTGTACTTCATTAATCAAATTTATAATCACATCTCCTGCTTGATGATCGGGTACACGACTTGGACCCCAGATATCAATGTGAAACAACTCGAACGGGGAGCTACTGCTCCAACTCTGACGACTAGAAAAGCTAGACCGATGATGCTTTCCCAACTGACACGCTTCACAGCGAAAGGAAGAACTGGGAGAGATCTGAGGCAGAAGATGTCGCATTTTCTGGAGCGGGAGATGACTAAAGCGAAGATGCCAGATGTACGGTGATATTGGTCCGGCGGAATGAGAAGAGACACCAGCATAAGAGTTCCGGACCAGTCGATATAGACCATTCTGCTCAGAGCCACAACCAATCACCCTGCCCGTTAGTTTGTCCTGAAAAATAATAGAAGAGGGGTCAAATATAGCACGACAGTGCAAATCCTTCGTAATCTGACTAATAGACAACAGATTCATCGAGAACTCAGGAGCATGTAGGACATTCTGTAGACGCATAGAAGGAGATAGGAAGACCTCCCCCTGTCCAACAAGAGGGGAATGAGTACCATTTGCAATCTGTACTAAACGACCATGGGGAATGTCCTTGTAGGACTCAAGTCTCTCTTGATCTCGGCAAAGATGATATGTGGCACCCGAGTCTATAATCCAATCAGATATATCATGAGAAGATGTAAATGCAGTAGCACTACATGAGGTACTAGCAGCAGCAGAGGAACTGGCCGATGCTAAAGCAGCTACATCTGAAGGTCCACCAGAAGAATCACCAGATGATTGTGGCATAATATCACGTAGACGTGCCACAAGTTCCTCGAACCGATTGTCCGCAGTGGATGCTAACTGGGGCTAAGCATGCTCAGTTAGACGCGCTGATGCTGGGAACCCATGCTTAGAGTAGCATGACAGTACGAACACGGCTGACGAAAGCGACCACCCCTACCACAGGGTCCACGGCCACGACCAGAAGACTGACTACCTCTCCCACGCGATACTGCCATCGCCGATGGGGGTGGAGTAGATGAGCTGGAAGAAACTGATATGCGACTGAGCCTCCTGTAAACATCCTCCATTGGAGGAATAATTGCATCGGCCAAAATCTGAGAGCAAGCGGCCTCATACTCAGGATCTAGGGCTGCAAGTAGAACGCCCACCATAGTGGTATTCCGAAATGTCTTCTGATGCTCAGGAGTCGCTGTGAGTGGAATGGTACTGTATAACTTCTCAAACATCCCTCTCAGGGATGTGTACAAGGAGTGAAGAGGTTTGTCGTTCTGCTTCATCGTGAATATATCATGCTGAAGCTGTAACATCTTGGTCTCATTCCGCACCTGGGAATACATTGCAGCCAGAATATCCCACATTGCCTTGGCAGTGGGCTGATGGAGAACATCATTGGCAATCTCCATCGACAGTGTATCTGACAGCCGGACCTTGGCATACGAATCATCAGCCTCCCACGAGGCATATATCCCTGTCTTCTCTGTTGGCTCATCCTCGGTAAGAATGTGCTTCTTACCGTTCGACTTCATGAGACTCATGAATTGCATCGCCCAGAGCTCATAATTCGACCCGTCCATCTTTACTATTGGCGCGGGACCTTTGAACGCGCCTATGGAGGGCATATCAACCTTTGATTCTGACATATCGCCGCTGGAGAAGAACTAGGGTTTGTAGATAGAGTGACAGATGTCTACACAAACTGCATAGGATTCGAGTGCGTATGTAGACGTTACGCACCCAAATCCATAGATTTGGAGGGAGAGGTAGCTACGATCAAGGCGGCAGGAGGCGTCGCGGTGCCGGCTAGAACAGAAGCCGACCGACGGCGGGTGGCGGGGCCGGTAATGGCGGGAACCGGTGGCCGGCTAGGGCACGCCGGGAACCGGGGGCCGGCCGGGAGGTGGAGGCGGGAGCCCCTGGACTGGCGGCGAGATCCCGGGCCGGGACTGGTGGGGAGGGCGGCGGAGTAGAGCGAGCCCGACGGAGAGAGGGGCTGGAGAGGTGGGTGGCGGAGAGGGCTGGAGACGAGCGAGCCCGATGGAGAGAGGGACCTGAGAGGGCGGCGGGTGGGGACGACGGAAAGAGATGAGGGGGAGGGGGAGGGGCGGCGGGTGGGGAGAGGGAGGGAGCCCTAGGGTTTAGGCTCTGATACCAAGTTGTGAAAAATAAATAATCTATTATTCAGGGGAACCCTAGGCTCTCTTATACAGGGAGAGACCTCAATGGTAAAATACATAGTAGTCCAGAGAACAAAAAGAAATTACAAACAGGTACATAACATACAATAATGTCTATCTCTACAGTATCTACTTTGTCGTTTTAGAAAAATGTATCTATTTTGCTTAAAAAAAATATTAACAAGAGGTGATTGGTATGTCTCCATGAAGATATCATATGATGCTATCTTTGCTTCTAAAATTGCAATCTTTCCATCTAAAATTGCGTCAAATTCCTATGAGATATCCTTAATGGCCATCTTTCCCTTTAGATTTTGTTGAGATGCCTTGAATCATAACCATATGTTCAGCCCGATACATTGTAGAGCCCCTCATGTGACCTCCCCCTCATTGTTGACGGGTGAAGCACACCATCCCATGACAGGTATCTCGTTGTTGGGGAAGGGTCTAGGAGGGAGCTAGTGACAACTGTTGAAATTTAGCTCATTGTTTCTTGAATAAAAAAGGGGGATCCTAGGGCTCCTTATATAATTGGAGGCCAAGTGTTTGGTGGTTCAAGGACTAGGGCTCTCAACACTCCCCTTCAAGATGGAGCATATATATCGATCATGCTCAGCTTGTTACAACTTATAACACTTTTCAAATTGCGCGCGTGCGAGTGTTTTGGTAAACATGTTTGCAGTCTGCTCAGAAGAAGGTATACTGTGAGTACATAGTAATCCTCTCTGTATCATATCTCTATTGTAGTGGCAATCAATTTCCACATGTTTGGTGTGTTCATGAAACATAGGATTATTTGCTATGTGCATTCCTGCTTGATTGTCGCACGTAAGATCCATAGTATTGCTAGGAGCAATGTGAAGATCTGAAAGTGCGGATCGAATCCATACTAGTTCTGCTACGACATGAGCCATGGCCCTGTATTCACTTTCAGTGCTTGAGCGGGAAACACAACTGCTTGTTTCTTGCTCCTCCACATAACAAGGTTTCATGATAAGTACGCGCAAAAACCCGTAGAATGCATCATCCATAATCCGCATCAGAGTATGCCATGAGGTCAAAGTTGTTGCCTTTAGTGAATAAAAGGCATTTTTATGGTGATGATTTGATATACCTTAGAATCATCATGCATGCATCGAAGTGAGGTGATGTAGGGGAATCCATAAACTAGCTTAACTTCCCAACAACAAGAGAGATATCTGGTCGATTGATGGTAAGATATATGTAATAATTTTTCCACCAAACGTCTATAACGACCACTATCTTCAAAATCGCATGTCTCGTAGATATGTCCCTTAGGTTTCATGGATATCTTGGTTGGCTTGGAGCCTAGCATCCAAAGTAGATCACTGGCATACTTTCGTTGAGACATAACTATTCCTTGCTTAGATCTTGTTATTTCAATCCCTAGAAATTATCTTAGTAGCCTAAGTTCATGATTACAAATTGCTTTGCTAGTTGTTTCTTTATTTCTTCAACTCGGTCATCTCCTGTAAAGATGATGTCATCTACATAGACCAACATGGCCACAGTTCCTATATCATTCTTCCTTATAGCTAGGGAATGATCTGTTGAAGATCTTCCGAAGTTCATATTCGCAAGTACATCTGATAATTTTTGAAATCGGACATGAGGGCTCTGTTTAAGAACGTATATTGCTTTTCGTAGTAGACACACCTTCTGATAATCCCCTTTAGCCTCGAAATGAGGTGGGTGCTGCATGTATACAGTTTCTTAGAGATCACCATAAAGAAAGTCATTCGTTACATCCAGTTGACGAAAGGGCCAATCAAGTTGTACTGCTACTGCCATAAGAATCCGTATAGCGGATAAGCACGCAA
The DNA here is from genome assembly GCA_037367405.1 of Ottelia alismoides. NCBI lineage: Eukaryota > Viridiplantae > Streptophyta > Magnoliopsida > Alismatales > Hydrocharitaceae > Ottelia > Ottelia alismoides. The sequence continues at coordinate 39,896 of JAZKJV010010234.1, forward strand.
CTGGCGAAAAGGTGTCAAAGAAGTCAACACCATAGGTTTGTGTGAAACCTTTTGCCACAAGCCGTGCTTTATAGTGAGAGGTGGATCCATCTGGATTGTACTTGACAGTGAATATCCATTTGCATCCTACAATTCTGTGATCGCTCAGAGGATCAATCAACTTCCACGTGTTCCAAGAGACTAATGCTGACATTTCTTCTTTAATTGCTAAACGCCATATGGAGTCACTCATTGTTGTAATATGGTTATAAGGGATGATTGTATCTGAAATTGCTTGGACAAACTGCTTGTATGTATGACCATGATTGGAGGAGACAACGACAGAGATTGGATGCTTCGTACCATATCGAGGCGGCATTGTCGACTCCCTTTCGGTAGAGCTATTGGTATGTCTAGTGAACCTTTTTCATAGTTAATAGAAGTACCTGTATATATATCCAATGATGCGCTAGTATCATCAGATTGTAAAAATTCAGTCGACGGACATACTTGAGGAGATGGTGCCTACACAGAAAGGGGGTGTTCCACTTGAGGAAGAGAAACATGTAGAGGGGAAGTAGTATTTGTGGCAGAGAGACATTTGAACCAGACCTGGTGTAGTAGGAAAGAGACTCAAATAAAGTAACATTAGCACTTATGTAGTATCTCTTGCATCGTGGGTCATAGCATCGATAACCTTTCTGATTTCGAGAGTAACCCAAGAAGATACATTTGATTGCCATGGCAGAGAGCTTATCCCTACCAGGACCAAGAAGGTGGACCAAGGCTACACAACCAAAAACTTTGGGAGGTAGTGAAATAAGGCTTTTCCCGGAAAGAGGGCCTCGATTGGTATTTGCTCATCAATGGGGCTTGAAGACATACACGTTTATTAAGAATGTAGCCGTCAAGATTGCATCTCCCCAATAGGTCGACGGTACGTGATAATCTATGAGTATGATGCGTGCAATATCAAGAATATATCTATGCTTCCGATCTGCCACACCGTTTTGTTGGGGCGTATGACAGCAAGAGGTTTGATGCAAAATTCCTTTTGATAGAAGGAAGGACTGTATATCATGTGAGACTAATTCTTTAGCATTTTCGATTCAGAATTTTTTGATGGTGGTACTGAGTTGGTTTTTGATTTCATGTATAAATTGAATAAGAATATGATAAGCATTAGATTTATTTTTCACCAAGGACCAAGATACTCGAGAAAAATCACCAATAAGGACTAAATAATATATATTCCCAAGTCGATCAGGATAATGATTGGGTCCCCATACATCAAGATGAATGAGCTTAGATAGGCTAGTAGAATGAATTGTACCGAAAGAAAAAGATCTCATGTGATGTTACCCCAGTTGGCAGGCCTCACACGTCAGGTTAGTAGTGGGAGGGAGCTGAGGAATAATTTGTTGAATCTTGTGAAGAGAAGGATGACCAAAATGTTGGTGCCAAAGAGCACTAGAGGACGTAAAGAAAGAGGTCCCTGAGTGGGCAGCAGTCTCATATGAGCGGACAAGGTAGTAGACACCCCCTTCTTCACGATCCGCACCAATCATCCTCCCAATCAATATGTCTTGAAAAACACATGAAATTGCATCAAAAACAACTCTGCAGTTGAGTTTCTTGCACATCTGACTAACTGAAAGAAGACTGATTGGAAAGTCTAGGACAAATAAAACATTTATTGAGTCTGATGTTAAGAGTTAAGTGAACATCGCCTTTTTCTTTTACCGGGGAAAACCGAACACCTGCAACTTGTACAGACCGATCAAGAGGCATATTGCGTAATTGATGTAGTTAGTCTTGGTCGCCACAAAGGTGAGTGGATGCACCTGTATCAATCAACCAATCGTACTTTGTAATTTGTGAAATATGAAAGAGAGAAAAATTATATTCTAAGTAACCCTAGGGTCCTCTTATATAGGAGAAAGACTTTAGGGAGAAATTACATAAAGAGGGCCGAGAAATTGGAAATATATAAATAGAGACAAAAGATAGAATTCTCTCAACATTCCCCCTCAAGCTGGAGTATATATGTCTATCATGCTCAGCTTCAAACAACAACAGTGAAAGGGACCCCTCGCAAGAGTCTTGGTGAACATATCTGCAATCTGATCTCCTGAAGCAACATGTAAGGAAGAAATACGCCCCTTCTGGATGAAGTCGCGGGTATAATGACAATCAACTTCGATGTGCTTTGTTCTCTCATGGAAGGTTGGATTATTGACTATGAATAGAGTTGCTTGATTATCACATTTGAGATGCATTGGGAGAGGCACCTCAATAGCAAGGTCAATCGGAATAGACTTAACCACATCATTTTCGTGCTCCCTTGGGCCATAGCACTATATTCTGATTCAGCACTGGATCGAGCAACAACTATTTGTTTCTTACTCTTCCATGAAACAAGTGAGCTACCAACCAATACAGTGGAGCCTGAGGTTGACTTCCTATCTTTGGCACACCCAACATAATATGCATATGCACATCCAATAATTGATAGTGATGTATCACTTCTGAACAGAAGACCTGCTCTTGGAGAAGACTTCAGATATCTTAGGATCATACAGACTGCATCCATATGAGCATGTCTTGGTTGCTCCATGAACTGTCTAACCCTGCTTACAGCAAATGATATGTCAGGCCTGCTAATAGTGATATATAGAAGCTTCCCTACCAGCTCTCTATATCCTCTTATCTGTCTCCTCAGAATCACCATCATAGAGTCTAGCATTGGGATCCATAGATGTAGTGGCCGATCTACAACCTGTCATACCTGTCTCAGGTAGAAGATCAATAACATACTTCCTTTGCATCATAACCACACCCTGTTGGCTGCGAGCAAACTCCAAGCCAAGGAAGTAACATAGCTTACCAAGGTCCTTGGTTATGAACGGTCGTCCAAGGAAATCCTTTGCTGCCTAAATACCATGTTCATCACTGCCACTAACAACTATATCATCCACATAAACCAGAACAATAACTGTACCTCTCTGGGTTCTCTTAATGAAAAGAGAATGATCTCCAGTAGATCTAACAAATCCATTCTGTTCAACAACTCTGAGAGCTTCTGAAACCAAGACCTCGGACTCTGCTTGAGGCCATATATTTCCTTGTGAAGTCGGCACACCATATTGGACTCCCCTCAGCAGCAAACCCTGGTGGCTGATGCATGTAAACTTCTTCCTGCAGATCGTCATACAAGAAAGCATTCTTCACATCTAACTGGAAAAGCGGTCAATCACATACGACAACTGCAATGAGAATATGCAACGTAGAGTGATGTACAACAGGGGAAAAAGTATCCTGGTAGTCCACCCCATACGTTTGAGTGAACCCACGAGCAACCGGCCTTGCCTTATATCTATCAACAGTACCATCAGCCTGGTGTTTCACTGTAAACACCCACTTGCTCCCAACGACAAACACACCAGGGGGAGCCTGCACAATACTCCACATACCTCTGGATTGTAAAGCTGCCATCTCCTCCTCCATAGAAAGGCGCCAGTGACTACTCTTTAGTGCATCCTGATAAGAGTGTGGTATCTCCACTGCAAACAACCCCATAACGAACCTCTGAAAGTCCTCGAAAAGGTGATCCAGTGACATGTGGGAAGTAAGAGGATGCATAGTACATGCATGCCTCTGCTTTTGTAGAGCAATAGGAACATTCAGATCCTCAGTGCTCACAAAAGGGGTAGCATCGTCGACATCCCGCATCTCAAACTGTACAAGCAAATCACCACATACTCCTCGATGAATAATTGGGGTAAAGAACCTATAACTCCATTATGACTTCTTAACGACAAAGTAGGATGGTCAAATTCTCCATACTTTCTATTTCTTGTTGCAAGGCATGTTCAAGAAGCTTCATAGCTACATGTCCCTGAGAGTTAGTCCTGAGCAGTCGATGACCTACAAGAACACCACAATAATGGGGTTTTTTGTGACTCTTGATCTCAAGTTTGATGTTGTCCACAACCAGCTTCTTACAGGTGCATCTATCCCTCCCATGGAGGAGGCCAATAGCCATCTAAGTAGGATTGTGGTCCCCTCCTACTTCTACCATTCAGACATCCTTTGCTAGGGCAGCATCTCGCAACAAAGAAGGTTGGCTTAGTTTATATTATGTGGTATCTGCGACAAAGGAATTGCAAGTAGCATAATCAACTCCTACCTTATCTGCTACAATGGAAAAGTATATACTAAGCTCAAGGGATGCATTTTGATGCATCCAAGTTCATATACAAGAAGAAGCAAGAGAAAGAAAGAGGGGAGAAGAGGGATCTTATGAAGACAAAGATCTGCATTCAAGGGATCAACTGTTCCCCATAGTGATATGTTTCCTCTCTATCATTACCATTGCTTCCATGGCTTATGGTATTATATAGAAGATTTTTTGTGTATGCTTCGCATGAAGAATCTATCTGATTATAGTGTTTGAGAATATATTTGATTATAGTGTTTGATTATGGCTAGAAATCAATCATGTAATTGTTTTCCTCATATAGGAGAATTTTCACATTAAAAGATTGGTAATTTAAAAAAAAAAGAGATTTACATATGCACTGATTCTCAATTAGGGTACTCATTTTTGTAAAGTAACTATAAGAGTGCCAAATGATGAACTTTAGAGCTTAAGTTCCACATAAAGAGGTTATGAAAGCTTATGGAAGCATGTCTTTGAGAAAAAAAAGATATGAGACATCTTTGCTATATTTCACAAATGAGGCCCACAATTGAGATTTTATGTACTCTATGGCTATGGCTGTCCTATTTTGGAGACAACGTGCAGGATCCATATATAACTTTGTGGTGATTAATTTATGAATCAAATCTATAAAGGGAATTTGTTCCTCTCATACTATGCCAATATTACCCATGTAACTATGGTTAATTAAAAATAGATTAAAATCAATAGAGAACATGGTCAATTCTTTGCATTTTTAAATATCATAAGTAATCCCAAACGTGTATAAGATCATTTTCTCAAGCATTACAACCAGTGTATAAAAGACACCAAACAAAGCAAAATACTCATTTGCACCCATGGAAGTTCTATGAAGCATTGATTTTATTGACAAAGTTCAAATATGAATTTATAGTTCATCTTTTACAAAGTATTGATCAGCTTAAACGATAAAAAAGACTATGACCCCGAACAGCAGTGCCTACTGCAACAATCTTCTGTATGCATGAGGCCTTAGGATTTAACAAAGATAAAATATCTAAAAACTCAGACTCAACGAGAAAGGAAGAAAGCATTTCACACCAGTGGAATTCAGTCATAACTCTCCATAGACAACATCCAATTTCACCAAATCCACTCACAAACCCTCAATAACACCACGCACCTCATCGAACGTCGAAATCGTTCAGCAATCAGCACAAGGAAGTAAAAAAAAGCAAATAGCACTATTTGCTGCATCACAACCCATCTAAATATGGAATTTCAATTATTTTCAGCATTTTCCAAGTGAACACAAAGTACACGAGCCCTCCAAAACAACAGGTTAATTCTCCCTTCTTTTCATTGTTCATTTGCACCCAATAGCTAAAAATGTAAACTTCTTCCTCAAAAAAGTAAACAAGGAAAGACATACCAATTTAGGAATGGAAAATGGAAACCGGTAGAACAGAACCATACAAATCACAGCAGACAAAGAACATACTTCAGAAACGCATAGAATACCTCAAGCCAAAGAACACCAACAAATTCCTTTTCAAGAAAAAAAATCAAGAACAGAGCAAAACAAGCAGCATCAACAACCCACTTAGACAAAATCAAATGAAAATCTGAGAAGATGCGTATTTCTTACCGGGGCGCTGGAGCGATATGAGCAAAGATGGGATGGTGGAGGATCGGAGGAGGGTGAGGTTTATAGAGATGGGGACAGGGAAGAAGAGACGGGAGAGAGAGCAGAGGAGGAGAAGCATTGAATCCCGGTTCGGGGCACCGGTTTCGGAGGGACGGGAAGAGCCAGCTGGCAGCGGTCTGCTGACGTGGAGTGCCGTGGGTGGAGCCTCGCACGTCTTGGGGAGGTGATGTGATTCCCACGCCTCCCCTTCTGTTAATGGAATGGTTGGCATTCGATTAGTGTTTGTTAACTGTTTTCTCTAAATTAATTAAATATGAACATCCAATTTAGCTGAATGCTTAACGAACTGTGCATAAAATGTAACATATATTCGTTTAACAAATATTAAATGTACATAAATGTAACATATACATACACAATTAATAAGTTTTTAGTTAATGTTAGCGTTGAAATTGCATATTTATAAAATAAAATAAACAATGGACTCGAGCCTATTTTCAACTTTGATTTAGTCATTTATAAGGGGATAAAAAAATTTACAATTTAGATTTCAAATTTATTTTTTGTAAATATTTATCAAACAATGGAACTCATTTCGAACAAGTACATTTTAATTAGGTTATCGTGTATCAAAGTGTTTATGAAAAAACTATCAAATCGGACTCAAGTAGTCATTTTCTAACCGAACCCAAAGCAGATTCATTTAACAAAATATTTCAGCAGGACCTTTCATTCAGTGTCCTCTCCTGTTCTCTATTTGCTGAAAATCTGGTGCTAGAACACCCCATGCAATCACATTATTTCCAACGCATACAAAGAATAAATATTAATAATTTCATCAATGCTTCCTTACAACCACAATATCGTGAATGTTGAGCTCAAAAGCATCGTACAATTTCAGCAACCCAGCTGTGACGGAGAACATACTCATGAGCCCTTTCAAAATACTGCGACAACGACTGTGATTGCCATGACAGAGATCATGAACATGGAAACTCCTTGGGTCGAGTGGCTGGAACTTATTTGGTTTTTCATGGACGAGATAAATTCATCGGGACACTCTAGACCTTCTTTTCCTTCTCTGCACTCGCTCGCAAAAAGGCCTGGAGGATATCTGCCGTAGATGTTTATGTAGCTGAACATGGTGCTTGCGCAGTTGTTGGTTCCATCATTTAGCTCATTGGAGAATGGGCATGCGAATTCCTTCAGAGCGTCGCAGCAAAGCTTGGGAGAGTATTGAGGTCCTTTGCATTTGCTTGTGATGATTGTGTAGTTCTGAGACTGGAGATCCACAGGGCAATCTAAAAAAGGAAACGTGCTTACAACATGAGGATGAGGGCTGAAGGTCGAAAAACGAATGGATGGCAATATTCTTTAGGTTTGACATAATATCGGCATGGTGCGTGTTGTATTGTACTTCTATGAGAACCGATACTCAAAAAAATAGAGGTGAAGCTCTTGAGAAACAGTCAACTCCTATATTTTGTTACTGCATTACATTTAATGCACCTGTCATTTTTTAATAAACTGCAAAATAACCAAATGCAATATAGCTCTATTCATAAACAAAATGTCTTCTAATAACTTCAAGAAAGTCTATAAAATTAGCAAACCTGCTACACACAGGTTGGAAAGCAGAACTTGATGTGTATATTTACCACCTTTTTTAAATAGGGTAGTTTATTATTGGGTCTCCGACTCTCCATCTGAGTTTGATCTCAGAATGGTCCCCATCTTTAATTCGTAAGGATCATGGTCCCAAGGATGTTTAGAAAATGGTAAAACGATGTGCCGTTAGAAACAAAGACCACTTGACGAAAAAGCCCTTGGAACAAAATGTTTTTCCAAAACCATTTCTCCCCTTTCTATCTCTCCTACCATATCCGATTAATCTACATAATCAAAGGTGCAAGTTTGCAATATAAACTACCGAATGTAAGGGAAAATATAACTAAATACATACCAAAGGCCCAATAAAGGCATTGACCTCATTTCGTTTTTTCGTTCATGGTAGAGAGGAGAAGCCATCATTATCACTATAGTTCTCCCCATGAGGAGGTGTCATCATCGTCTCACTTGTGGTGTGGTTACTCCTTCAGGGTTCTCTCTTCTTGCGCCACATATGCTCTCGAGCATGGGTGTCTTACCTCTATCATACGAGGATGTGTCTCTAATCAATCTTCTTCGAGGGCCTTCCTATGACCTCTTGCGTCATTGTCAGAGATTTCTCGCAAAGCCATCAAGCCTTTTTGTGTGGGGACGTCATTGCTACTTTGTAGATGATACCTCAAGTAATTAATCGTTATTGTCACTCATGGATCGATAATTAGGAATCAATAGATGGAAGGTTGGATATGCACCTCCTTGCATCGTCTTGCCACCTTCGAGGTGATTGACACATGCATGTAGATGTCATGTGTGTAAACACCTTTGCACCTTATCGAGACTAGGCTACCTCATGTGGTGATTTCGCCGCAATCGCAACAACAATTTCAATGCCAAACTTCATAAATACAATATCCCACAGATAAAACGAACCAAAATATCCCACAGATAAAAAAGAACCTCAAAAAGAAATTCCATGTGACTTGCCTTGTTGCCATTTTGGGAAGTAAAATCTGGAACACAAAGGAAACAACCAATGATCAAAACATTGATTTATATGGTTTAAGATGGTCAAGACGACTTCTCTTCTCCATAATAAAAGTAGCACAAAGCTGTGTTTTCTGCATTGACTCTCCTCATTAAAACATGTAGCACTCACACCCAATGCTCTCGCAATAGACTATGTAGGACTAAACACGAGATCCCATACTATAATGGGGATCTTTCAACAAGATCTAATTTCCCAATTACCTCAACCTTTCACTTTTCTCACAAAAAAAGGCAAGTGGATTACTCCACGTCTTGTTGCTTAACTTCATGGAATCTCCTAAAACAAGTCAAATTGACATTCTCTTCAATCCAAAATCTCTGTTCTTTCATACTTTAATGGCACATATAATATTTTCGAAGAAGAGGGAATCATGATTTGACCACTTTTCCTTCGAATCAATGCTTGGAAACAAGAATTCCATTAGAGCTTGATTTTTTAAGAGAATACTAGACTGTGCATTCATTGATCAGCAATCCTTTTCAGCAAAATGACAGAAGTATTTTTCCGATCTGACATCTTGGAGAGGCTTTACTTAAGGATCTTATGGCAGGCACTTTTATATAAACCATGTTAATCCCACCAACTACTCCAGCACCTTTCTAGCAATCATGCAATACACGTATATGGAGAGGTTTCGATAGCTCAAAAGCCTCTTCTCAAGCCACCTTCATAGGTACCTCTCCCTAATAGGCCCTATTCCCCATCCTCTTTAAACAGACTACAACCACAATATCTTCTATCTGAATTGATTGAGCGGTAAAACTTTTAAAATTTAAACCAACAAAATCATCACGACCCCTGCCACATCATATAATCATCTATTCTCTCAACTATGCGAGCAGTCAGCATTGCTACTTTGGAAGATACTGATGTTGCATCAATTTTTTTGGTAATTTCTAACAAACATCTTCATGCTATCACATATTTAATCAGCATCTTTGTTTCCTTGCTTCCTCTGTATGATACTGCAAAGAAGGGTTCAAAACTTTAAACATTCAGACCCATATGGCATGACAAATCTCATTGCTTCAATCTCATAACATATCCAACCTATTCCCTTCTCGATCCCTTCACAGTAAGATGAGTAACCGCACCTATTAACGCCTTGTACACCACATCGTATGTTTAGGAAGCAATCCAACAACCTCCGTGAAAAACGTCAGCTCCCAATCCGAACCAAATCCAAGTTTATATAAAAGAAAAAACCGCAGCGAGAAGAAATTGCAAATTTCCATATAATCGGCCATTCTCGTGAAAAGAAAACGCTCCGGATCGAGGTAACAACCAAAATAAGATCCACAGCAAAAAGATCCAATCTTTCGAGCGATTGACCCAGGGTTGAGCATTATGGATTCCGCAATGCAGCGAGAGCACATCAAAAAGAAGAAGAGAGGCAAAATCAGCAACTTTAGAAGAGAGAGGGCACTCACCCTTCTTCTGCTGCAGCAGATTCCTCCCGTTGGGTCCATGCGGTTCCAGCACTTCATCTGCATCAAAAAAAAGTGAAAAAAAAAAGTAAACAAACAAACTACTACTACAACAACAAAAGTGTGGAGAAACGAACGGGAGATGAAGGTGGCGGAGGACGCGAAGCCGGCAAGGAGGAGCAAGACGAGGAAGGGAAATGCGGTGAGGCGTCCGGAATCCATTGCTGTGGCTCCCTCCGGTGCCCCTCTCACTCCACTACTCTCCTCGCACCTCCGAGGAGGAAGAGGACCGCCCGCATTGGGCAGCGGAAACAACGCGATCGGTTACACAGGACCGGTCAGGGACTGGTTCTGGCGGGGAATTAATGGGATGGGAGATCAGATATAGCCAACATGTTCGTATTTATAGCAAGAGTAATTTAAAGAGATACTCAAAGACCTTTGGGGCTGCCCTAAGCCCATCTTTATTTTTTTCGTGAATTTTTGTATTTTATTCTTTTCGAGAAATATCATCATGTATATTCATCTATATATCATCTTAATACGTTACTCGAAGTTCATAGGAAAACAGAGACTCTTATGCCTTCCATCTAAAACAGGTAATTTCAACAGTCTAAACATTATTGTAATCGACATGTTCTAGATGGAGGGCATAGGAGTTTCTGTTTCTGACGAAATCCGAATGACTTATATGAGGGATATATAGACTAATCGTGATATTTTGAAGAAAAAAATCAAAAATGAGGCGGGGGTTGCCATGTTGCTTGCCAAGGGAACAGCTCCATTGAACCCAATAATACAAGTTAAATAAATAGGCATGTGTTTTAAGTATTTACTATTTTTGGCATGAAACACCACATGAGGTGCTAATTTGGAGAGAGAATCCCCAATGACACCTTTATTTGAGTGGAAAAACTTCACCCATATCCAAGTTGTTATATATATATATATATACACACACACACATACCATTCTGATAAAGTTATTATTTTAAATAAATCTCTAATATAAATTATTAAAAAATGTATATTGATACGAATATGAATGCACATAACTATTGTTATTGACATATATAAAACTGATGTACCATATCCTAAACACACACACATGCAAAAATGTACTACTTGTAGTATAGATATGAATTTATATTTTCAATGTTTAAAATATGAATACTAACAAGATTACGAAACTTTTGGGATATGGATATCGATACCTAATGGACTGAATTTAAGTTTGTATGATGTATTTACATATATTATTGTGTCTATAAACATGTATTTATCAAAATAATATGCATATTTTATTCTACAAAATGAAAAAGATACAGATATCCACATCTTTATCAAAAAAATACAATTAATTTCTTATTCATATTCATAGTTGTAAAATAAAAATATGTATCTATATCCGTTTATAATGGATATGATAAAAGATGGTATATGGATTATCTAGTTGCATTCGTTATGGTAGAAGCCAACACATATATTTTGTGCATTCACATTATCTAGTTTCATTTTCATATATAAATATTATTGTAGATATATTTCTAAGTATGTGCAGCATTGCTGTACAATTTCTTTATCAACCTAACATCTATATACATTTTTTGAGGATATAATACAATATTTTTGTATATGTCAATAGCTATAGTTGTATCACATTCATATTTATATTGATATATATTTTTTAATAATTTATATTAGAGAATTATTAAAAATAATAACTTTATGAGAAGGATATGTATATAACCACTTTGATATAGGTGAAGTTTGCCCACCCAAATCAGCACTTGAGGTGTCATTTTGGGTTCTCTCCCCAAATCAGCATCTCAAGTGCCGATTTATGCCTAAAATAGTAAATACTTAAAACACATGCTTATTTATTTATTTTTAATTAAATTGATAATTTTTTAAAAAACTTTCCATCTGATATCAATCTGATCCCCAAACATGCAAATGTAACCATTGGAGATCGGAATTATTTTAAAGGTAACCATTAAAAGTGAAGAATTGGCAAGGGACCATGTCATTACCTTTAAGTTAGTTTGAGACCTACATCTAAATTACTCTTGTTCAAAATGATATCATTTATGCAAATTGACACTTGAAATAAATCATTAAGACTTCCTTTTGTAGGTAACATACAAGTTTTAATGTTGATTTTCTATTTAACGTAAATAATGAATATGCAAATGAATCGAATTTAATTTTTTTTAGGATTTTATGCACTTGAGTTTAAATTTTTTAATAAATAAAGTTAGTGGTCAGTTTGGTAGACGAGGATATATAATCTAAATCTTGCAAGATATAGGTGCATGTTTGAATCTACACCACAATAAAATTAACTATAATTGTGAATCATTTGAAGTATTTCTTGGCATATATTGTGATGATAAAATTATAACAATGAGTATTATTCATTGTATAATTATACTTTATTCTTATAATTTGTAATGTGTTTTATAGACATTGACATTTTCGTTAAAATTTGTACCAATTGTATTACTTTGGCAATGACTAGAAAAAAATCGATGGATAATTATTGTTATATGATTTGTTGATAGTAATATAGAAGCGATTATGAAGTTCATAGTGGATGTAAATAATCAAACAAAAATTTTCAACAATTGATATTTATTGTTAAATATTTAGTTATATGAGATATAGCAATAAATGGTAAATTATTTTTTAACATATATATAGGGATGATTATGATTTATGAAAAATCCTTTATTAATGAAAAAGGATGTTAATTTTCTACTCAATTTATGAGAGAAAAATACCCTTCATGTAGATTTTATTGTAGTATGGTCTGTATTAAAATTTGTGTTCCATTTGTAAGACTTAAATTAGAGAATCATTAAATACATAACACTCAAGTATTAATGTCAAAGATGTGTATTATGCCCGAATATCATAAAAATTATTATATATCTATCCAAAGTTTTAAACACGTTGGCTAATACAAACTATTACATTTTTAAAACATAATTTTGTAATATTAAAACATAATTATAAATTTGGTGATACAAACTTTTTATGATTGCATAAAACCTATATTATAAGAAATGATTTTATTATGGTGATAAATTTATTATGAGCACGAGTTATGCATTAGAAGGTGGGAAGGGAGGGACTAGTAGCAACCCACCCTACCCATCACCATCGAATCATGAGTTGACTTGACCTAATCCATCGGATACCCAATTCTAATGGCTATCTGGATTACTTGAATGGATAACGAATACCCACGAGTACATGTGAAACCTATTATCTTTTATCCTTTCAATGGAATGGGTCATGGGCAAACGAGTTGATACGTGTTATCATATCCTTATCCATTTTCAAAGTCTAGATATAGATACTAAAGCGCATATCTTACGAATATTAAAAATCAGAAAGAAAATCATTAAATATAAATATAGATAGGGAAACATATAGTCATAGAATACAAAATTTTAATAAACAGATGTATATTGCATTACATATTACAGAGATCTCCCAACCTCTACTTTAAAAGAAATATTTTGTAAAATTTGAAATGATTAAATTAACATTACAAAATTACAAATGCAACAAATAAAAAAAAGATAAAGTATGTTCGATTAAATATGTCTATAACAAATAATTAAATATCATAACATATATACTATCCTTCTATATTTGAAAACTATTCCAAAATGCAATGCATCACGTGTTAACCTTGTAATATATTTAGATATATTTGTATACACATTCTGTAATATGGATTGCCATATTCCCAGAAAAATAAGCTACTACATTCATCAGTACATTTGTGAAAAATGAACATGATATACGCATCTGTGATCCATATCCTAGAAAAGATAAAAATACACATCCTTAACCATATCTGTATCTAATAATTAAAAATAAATATCCATTACTGCTTAAAACAGATAAGATGGCATGATATACTCATGAGTGCTCATAGTAAATGATACATCATATACTCATGAGAGTAATAAATATGTCTTAATTTTTTTAAAATGATAACATATATGTGGATAATTATATTAACGGATATGAAAGTTATATTACAATATCCATAAAAAAACATAAAAATTGTTCTAAATAAAACAACTTACATGTCAAAAAAGGGTATAAGATATATTTGATAGATTAGCTTCAATATATTTGTATTAGATGGTATAGACATGATACAATTATATAAAATACACTTATTTAATAATAATCATATACAATGTTGAAAGAAGATATAAAATTTTGTTATATGTATATAAATAATATATAAATATAATATACATTAAATCAAGTATACATTAAATCAAATATATAAACATCTAAATGACATTCGTATCAATATCTATTTAAAATTAGATAAGAACGCATATATCAAAATCTATATAAAATAGATATAGATATAATAGAGGAACACATAAAAATGTATCATTTTATTCGCATCCATACATGCAAAGTATTGCATAGTACTTATCCTATATCTTAGATTTTGAATTTTTTTACAATATAATCTTATAGGTGAATTGTTTAAAATTTTGAGTATAATTATTTTTTATTGAGTATATTTAGCTAGCATTCAATTAATATAATAAAGGTGCAATGGGAACACATATTACAACATTGAAGCTTAAAAGTTGTTCTGATACATTTCGATTTTGCTTTAACTTTATAGCATTGATTATTCGAGAATGGTTAAACGAATAGGTGAGGATCATGTTCTCGCCGTTATTGTGTAGGGTGAAAAGTTAATCCAACAAGTTCACAAAGAGCTTACATGATAAGCTAATGGCAAGATGATATGGAGGGAATCAACGATCTCAAGCTTAATGTCGAGGAGAAGAGAAAGCATCTAAAGACAAGCTTGCATTGCATGAAGTTGTACCATCATAATCACTCTTCCCTCCTCTGCCTAAGGCACACCCAACAACAATGTTCGGCATCAGTGGCGGCAACAACATAACATACTGTTGTCTCACTGAAGGACGTAATGATGCTCACTGGAATTACAGCATCCATTGAAATTAATCGACTGTTTTTCAGAGTAGATGCACAAAAGGCAGAAATCAAACTCATAGGCGCCAGCAACATATAAACCAAGAATTTAAGCAAGAAGGGCACCGCTATAATTCATGAAGGATCCACTATTCACACGAGTTTCCAGCAACTAGCAGAATATGCAAAAGCCCAGGGAAATTGTCATTACCATATTTAATAGCTCTACTTATTTACCATCAACATATATAGTAACTCTTGGTTATCATGGTACCCCATTGTTCAGCCCATAGCATACTTCTGCGTCCAAGACCTGGCTGTGGATTCATATTTAGCTCGGTCAGTCTTGTAGACATGGGCAATCTCTGGAACAAGAGGATCGTCAGGATTTGGATCAGTGAGGAGCGAGCAAATTGACAGCAGAACCTGAAGAGTTCATCGTTAAGCAAATAAATCTTCTTCAGTGAACAATAAAAAGCCGCATTGATGTTGCATTGCCAAAGAAAGAAAGTTAAAAGGCAATATAGTAAAATTGCTATAACTCTCACCCCCTTAGTGGATTTGTTCCAAAAAAATGCATAAATTAGCTAACTCTCCTTACAGCAGGTACTGCTTTGAGATCTTATGGAGAAGAGGAACCCTCTATGCCAATCTCAAATGACATTTTCTAATGTTAAAAAAGCCGGACCAGACCGGTCGATTCAACAACTTGGACCGGAAGCCTGACAGGCTTCAGAGGCTCAGCCGGTGTTCGCATGATTTATTTCACTTCCAGTTCTACACACTTCCCAACCAAAACCCCCAAAACCCTAACGTGGTAGTGCCACACTTCACAAACCCCATGCCCACTCTTCCGCTTCCAGCTCAACACATGTGCTTTGGAGCAAGAGGCCGAGAATCAAGCTCCGATTTCTGTAGAAGGGTTGTCCTTCAGTGCAACCTTACTAGGACACCTTGTCTTCTACACGAAGAGGACGTCTAATGAGGTTAGATAATCTGTTGTGATAATGATACATTCTGGATTTTTTTCATTGAGCATTATTATTTTTGATGGAAGATCACAGATCTTATAGTTTCACTGATATTGCTTGATTGCTTGGAAGCCCCTGGATCTCATTGTGCGCACAAGGAATTCTATGATTTGCCTATATGTGGAACAAGCCCAGCTGCCCAGGCAACCACATCCGGTCCCATCAATTGACAACCGGCATCATATCCTACACAACTGTAAATAGTTTGGGAAACACTTTAACCAGTATCCCACTCCACTTCAGCCAGTATCCCACTCCAAGACCAATTGTCAAACCAAAATCTAAAATCATCATCATACCCAACCTAACCTGCAAAAGTGTCCTCATCATAAGAAACATGTGCACCATTCCCTTACAGAACACTGAAAATCTCAACAGTTGGCTCATCTCCTCCGGTTCAAGACATGCAATAGCATGTCTCCAGATGCCTAGCACAAATATTTCCCACTCCATGTTCGACCTGCAAAATCCTTCCACCTAACCAGACAAATGACATGTCTCGTTCCTTTTGCCTCCAACAGATTCTCCTTCAAATCACATAAATTTGATTGTCCACCTTCACTTGCAGTATGACAATTGACATGCAGAAAAAGGGTATTGTCATAAGTACCGTCCCCAACAAGTGGAAACAACACCCCATGGGCTACATGCTTAACTTCCACGTTCCCGACTCTCTGCACCAGCCTCTCTGCCATCGGATTCCAATCCTTCATTCCACCAGATGGACTCAACCAAGGGAATATAAATATGTGAATGTAAACTAAACCTCCTCTACAATTAGAGACATTTCGCATGTCAAGGCCTCTTGATCCTCAACACTAAAGGCCACGAGAGTTGGTTTCAGTCGTTAACCCTTCAAAGCCTCACCAGAAAACCACCACCAGAACCCTGACTCGATGAACATATAGCTCAAACCCCGTACAAAACAAATCACATCGTTCCACGCTAAAGCAACAAAATTTAGACCAAACATCCCCATATGTCGCATCGTCGTAAACTCCTTAAAAAGCATGCCAAACTGCCCCTACTTCACACTACCCCACCACCTACACCACTCATAACCTCTCAACATTATTCACTCCACATCTCAGAAGCTGCAGTGCGGAAGGATCTCGTGTTTATATCACATAACATTTAATCGCAAAAAAAATATTTAGTCATAAAAACTTCACATATTAGATGATTCGTAATAGCAAAACATCATTACACGTACATGCACTACATGAGTGAAACTACAAACGGCATATATTAAAATATTTGACGATACATTGCATATACTTACGAAAACAATACATGAGATAAACATAAAAGATTTCATATATAATGGTATTGTGCATTGCAATTGTAAACAAATGCATGTCATATTTTTACAATTGAATGGACGAAGAGGCAAATCTACGGAATTAAGCACCTGAATGAGAGGATTGGGAGGTTGGAGATGTTGGAATAGTATGCAGAGCATATGTAGGATATGTGGGGTATATGCGGGCCGCATATGCGAGGAGGGCGCAGAATGCACCGATTCATGAAATCGGTTGAGTTTACATGCCGGACCGGCATATGCAAATCCCATATGCGGCTCGTGCGGCTGATTTCATAAACATCGATCCTATCTGATATTGTCAAGGTGACCCCCCCCCCCCCCCCATCTTCACCTCTAGGACAATCTCGCTCTCATCTCCCTTCCGATCCAGTTGCCCCCACCCATGCAGGTACCAACCTCCTCTATAAATTATCAAAAACATTTTAGCTTGTTCATTTTACTTATCATGGTTGCAACATTTCACTGTCGCAGCACAATACTTCAACAAGAAATCAGGTTTACAGATCTTATCTGATATTGAGAACCGGAGTTCATGAGTAACTTATGTGGTCATCCAATAATGAGAGATATCCAATGTATACCTAATCCATAAAACAGCAATCCTGAGGCACTTTTTTAAAGAAATCCTGAGGAACTTTTTTGAAAGAAATCCTAAGGCACTTTTTCCCTCATATGGTGGTTATCTTTTCCAACATTGACGGCAACAGATCAAAGGAGTTGTGATATAGATTCAAAGCTACTCACCATCGGAATTGGGCATTGGGCTGGGTTGACCCTGCCCGGCACAAAACTTAACCCGCATAACCCGACCCAAACTCGAACTCAAAATTTAGTGGGCGGGCCGTGGACTTCAAAATGAGCATGTATTTATTATCGTGCGAGTTCGAGCTTGAGAATGCCCAAACCCGCAAGCCTGATAACCCGACCTATACAATATAATTATATCCAGTATACTCATGTTTACTCCAAATACTATGCTCTAACTTTCATATCCTTATTTCGAGTTTAGAACAAATACTTGGACCCATTAATAATCATATCCATTAGAGTGGATTGAGGACACTATTACATTAATATGCAAGATTATTACATTAAGGGATTTTTATACCCATAACCCTAAGTAATTCCGCAATTACAATCATAACCTCGCATAAACGTGAATTACACAAGAAACCCCAGATAGTCATTTCATCTCACACCCATAACCCTCCGTTAGTTTTTTCCGTTAATCTAACCATTTCGTTAGGTTAATCTAACCAATAATCAAAAGTAAAAATAAAAAGAAAAAATTGCGTAGAGAACGAAGGGCTTGCAAGCGTGGGGGACTGAAGCCTCCCAGACGGCGATGGGGACTTGCAGGCAACGGGGCAGGGACTTGCAGGCGTAGAGAACAAAGGCTTGCGGGTAGAGGGAGAGCTTGCAGGTGGCAGTGCGAGGGAGTTGTCGTGGGGTTGCAGGCAAGGCCCTAAATGTCAATTTCAATCACCATTTCGGTGACCGATCAAAATGGAATTTCGATTAAAACTTCAATCATTTCGAATATTTTTTGTACCAGGACCCTCATATTTCGGCCATTACGGTCGAATTTTGATTTCGACAGGATATCGATATTCGACCGAATTTCGTTGAAATTTGAGTCCATGGTTGCAGGCGAAGGCTTACAGGCAGCGAGGCGATGGGGGGCTTGCATGGAGGGCAACAGCGAGGGCTTCGACGAGGTATCTAGGGAGGGGGCTTGCAGAGCGCAAGGGGTCTTGCAAGCGGCGCGAGTGGTTGGTGGCAAGAAGGGCTTGTCAAGGGGTTGTTTCTTTGCCTGGGCTGGAGGAAGTTTTCGACGGGGGATGGGGGTTCTCTACCTGGAGAGGGTGGCCTTTACACGGAGGGCAGCTAAGAGGGGGCTTCGATGGGGAAACCAGGGTGGGGGCTTGCAAGGCATGGGGGAGGGGGGGTCTTGCTGGCGACGAGAGTGGTTGGTAGCAGTCGAGGGCTTGTCGGGGGGTGTTCTTACATGCGGTGGGAGGGGGTGGGAGAGAGGGCTTGCAGGTGGCAGAGCGAGGGCTTGCCCGGAGAGGGGGGGTTCTTTGTCTGGGCTGGAGGAAGTTTTCAATGTGGGGTTCTCTGTCTTGGGAGGTCTTCGACAGGGGGAGGCTGGGTCGGCTTCCGCGAGGGGGGAGTGGTTGGCGGGGGGTCGAGGAAGGTTCTGGTTGGCTTGGGCTGGAGAAGTGGGTAGGGGGAGGTCGGGGTCGACCTGGTCTGTAGGGGGCAGAGGGGTTGGCGGGGGAGTCGAGGGAGGTCAGGGCCGGCATGGGCTAGAAGAGGTGGGTTGCATATTGTTCCACGAGGGGGCGTTTTCGACTAGGGTTGCCTTGGCTGGAGGAGGAGAGGAGGTCGACGGCGACAATGGTACGGCAAGGAGGTGGCGGTCAACGGGGTGGAGGGGAGGGGGAGGTGATTGTCGATGAGGAGGAGAAGGGGAGGAGGAGGTAGGAGGGGGGAGTGTACTCATTTGTAAATAATAGAACTTAAAGAGTAGAAAATGTAAAATATTTGATGGATATAGTCATAGTTAACGGAATAATGGATGGAAGTTAACTCGAGGGTTATAGGTGTAAGAGTTAAGACCATTGAGGGTTGTGGATGTAATTCACGATTACGCAAGGTTATGCTTGTAATTGCATAATTACTCAGAGCTATGGGTGTAAAATTCCTTTACAATTAATATGCAAGAATGGGATATGTGTCCTCAAGTGCATGGCCTCAAATTTCAGCGAAATTCGGTCGAATTTCTGTCGAATATCGATATCCAGTCGAAATCGAAATTCGACCGAAATGACCGAAATATGGGGGTCCTAGTACAAAAAATGACCGAAACGACCGAAATTTCGGTCGAAATTCCACCGAAATTCCATCGAAATTCTGTTTTGGTCGGTACCGAAATGGTGACCGAAACCGACATTTAAGGCCTTGCTCAAGTGTTAGAGCATGTACAACTGTAAGTAACCAATATGTATTGGATCATAGTGCTTGCATCTATAATAAAATATGTAATGGTGAATTGAATGGCGATTCAAGTCGCACTATTATTTACCACATTTCTATTTCAAACACAACGAATGTCGGAATCACGGATTACTTGACGTACTTATAGTATTAAACATGCACACATGCGTAAGAAACAACCAGATAAATGCAAGAAGAACAGAACACACGATATTGGTGTACATAGATGTTAAATTGGGTCAGCCCGACCCGAGCCCGGCCCATTTTATTTAGATCGAGTTTGGACTTGGGCCTGGAATTCGAAAATAAAATGAACCTAGACCCTAACCATTAGCCCATATACTTAAATGTGCTTGGGTCATGCCAACTCAAAACCGACCTGACCCAGTCCGATACCCAACCCAACTCACCCTCCATATTTAGTCAAGGATCAGACGTTGTCACACATTTGGAAATGTTGTCACACATTTGGACTTACATATTGTAATACTAATAGTATAATACCAATATGGTCGCATGTTATCTAATACTTTTTGCCATATGGACACCATGTCCAATCAAGGAGTGTTCAGGAATTGATTATTGTGAGAGCAATCAACTTTCTTATGATTTAGACAAATGGATGGTAAAATGCATATAAACAAAAAAAACCCAACATAGCAAACGCATATCCCCATCATCAATTTTGTATGTCTAATGTCCTAATACCGATCTGAAAAAAGTAGTGAATAATACCAACACATAGAAAAGATGTTACAGAGAACCCACTTCAGAGTCTGAAGTACCAAAAAATAATAGAGAACCCATTTCAGAGTCTGAAGTACCAAAAAATAACCAAATACTTGTACAAAGGTACAACCAAGAAAACATATACCCGATCCATTAGGGACGCAAACGGATATGATAATATTCGTATTCAGTCGTATCTGTGTTCATTTTTTAAGAGGGTAAGGTTCTTGTTTTTTAAAAGAGGTGAATAGTAATACGAATATTTTAAACAGATTTTTTGCAGATACGAATCCGTATACGAATCTTAAGTTAACGAATGCGAATACAAATACCAAAAAAAAACAAATCCGGTTACGAATACAAATATTCATATTATATATTTAATAAAATAAAATCAGGGTTAATAACTTAATATCCCCCTCCTAAATACCTTCTTCCCTCCCCCTCACCCTTGGCTCCGAGTCCCCGACTGCCGCCTACCGAGTCCCCGACCGCCGCCCTCCGCCTCCCACCTGCACCCTCAGCCTCCCATGCAGGCATGCGCCCTCGATCCTCTGAAACCTCTGTCTTCCCCGCCTCTCCCTATGCCCTCCGCATCATGCGTCCTTCACCTCCTAAAATCAGGGTTAATAACTTAATTTCCTCCCTCCTTAATACCTTCTTCCCCCCCCCCCCTCGACTCCGAGTCCCCGACTACCGCCTCCCTCTGCCACCTCCGCCTCCCACCAGCATCCCATGCAAGCATGCGCCCTCGATCCTCTGAGCCCTCCACCTCCCCTGCCACCCCCTCCCCCCTGCTGCCCCGCCTCCCCCTATGCCCTCTGCATCATGCGCCCTTTACCTCCCCCTGCCTCCCCTTGTCGAACATAGCATCCCCCTGCGGCCCTCAACCTCCCCCTACCCAACCTCCCTCTGCCCCCACCTCCCTCGCCGCCCCCGCCCAACCTCCCTCTGACGATGCTTGGTCTCCTTGTTGACGTTTTCGAGAATCTTGTTTAGGAGATCCATCATTTATCAAGGTTATTTTTCTCTACGTTTATCGTTTCCACTCTAAATTCTATGTGGAGTTTTCATATAATTGTTGCATCTTAAATTTTATGCAGCAACCAACCTTGCTCCGCTGCAACCGCAACCTCCATCCGCCTCAGCCACTACCGATCTAGTATAACATCTTAAATTCGTAATCTTATAATGTTAATTCCAAGAAATCAAATCTATGTTTTTATTTATTACTTTTTACTGCAATATTCGTTGGATATTTGTATTCGTTCGTAAAAGATTCGTGTTCGTATTTGTATTTTGAGAATATGGATCTTGATTTTTTACATTCGTGTAACATTCATATTGGTATTCGTATTCGAAAAATAATACGAATGTGGTTATGGTATGACATGAATTCGCATTTGTAGTCGTTCGTTTGCAACCCTACAATCCATTCTACATGTTCAAATTCATTGCAACAATGTGTACAAGAAAATACCAGAAAACCCAAATTGAAAACGAACCGATGCAATCCATGCCTCTCCAATTAGATAGTCAAAAATCATCTTTAAAAAGGCATACAAAATCAGGATGTGTGATTGCCAACTTCAAAATGTTTTACAATGTTGTACAGTAAACTTATCAAGTTATCATAAAGAAAAAGCATCCAACTTGCAGAAGAAGTTAGCTGTTTTATACATCTACCGTTAAGAAAAAATAGATGATATATGAAAAGGCAGTCAGCATTCCTAAAAAACTGGAGAATCGGGAGTTTAATTACTAGTAAAAACAAATAACGTCATGCAAGAGAGGAACCAAATATGGTTGTCTGAACCCAGTCGGCTATCTTGTATTTAGTTTTGCATTTGTATATGCATATAAAGATATGGATATGCATATGCATATCACTTTAATGATACCAGTTTTAATAAATAAATATAGTTATGGATTCCATTGTAACATATATAACAACAAGTTATACCATCTCCAAACATACTTCGAATAACTGTAACGATAATGTATTTGTTAATATGCATGGACTTAAATTTCACCAAACTACCCCGTAGCATTCCCTTTTCAAGATTTCGCAGCATATCGGATCATTTCGGTCGAATTTAAATTGAAACAACAGAAAAAGAGGAATCTAGCCATGTTTCACCAAAATTCATCCTTCTAGCTTCTTAGGCCACTCTTTTACCTAATTTCGACCACTTTCGGGTAGTTTTTGAGCTCTATATATTAGTGCATTACATTGCATCATTTCATGAAAAAATTACTCAATTCATGTGTCGGAGTATATGTGTCACTAATGTAAAAGGGGTAAATAGATCCTTTCAAGATCCATTTACCACATCCAAAGTTTAGTCCCAAATCTACCAGTGATGGGACTTGGAGGGTCTGTGGAGGCTATATAAGAAGCTCCAAACCTCCTATATCAGATCAGAAAGTGTGATGCAACATATGACCCTTTGAGGCCTTCTCCTATGGTTTCATCCTGCTCCTTAGGGAGGAGGGTTCCACGTTAAAAATTCTCACATTCTTCTTTATTATTTATCTTTCTTTCTGATATGCTTCTACATTCTTATTTTCTAGCATGGTATCAGAGCGAGTCGTTAATGGTTGATTTTGAAGATTAATTCTTGAAGACCATTTCTCATTGTTCAAAATCGATCTAGTTCGAGTTTTAATTTTTAGGATTTCCGAAACCCTAATTTTCTACCATCACAAATTTATGGAAGATCAATTCATATTTATGTCCATGGTTGTTTGAGATTCAAGTTCAGTGCTCCTCCAATCAGTCGCCCACAACTCCCTCGTGCGCCTACCCAAACAGATTGCATGCACTCAATTAGGGTTTCACTCCATCGACAGCACAGTTTCAGTACGCCCAAGGCCTTAAATGTCGATTTCGGTCACCATTTCGATATCGACCAAAAAAGAATTTCGATGGAATTTCGGTGGAATTTCGACCGAAATTTCGGTCATTTCGGTCATTTTTTGTACTATGACCCCCATATTTCGGTCATTTCGGTCGAATTTCGATTTCGACTGGATATCGATATTCGACAAAAATTCGACCGAATTTTGCTGAAATTTGAGGCCATGAGTACGTCTTCTCTAGCCGCCATGCGACTTTGTAAAATCACATGGAGGAGGTGGATCTCCCCAATTCTCGAGCACGCAACCTCTATCCCTAAGCACATGAAATGTGCAATGCAGTACAAAGACACCACCATCCCAAGCGACGCGTAGACGGTACTCCACCTCCCATCGCTGGCAGCGCTCTCTCCTTTTCCAGTTCGGCCCTCCCATCCTAGCAGAGCAGCAGCAAAATCTTGCACCATCGGCAGCACGAGATCCAATCTCCTGGCAATGGCGAGGCCTCCCCTTCAACCCTCACATGACCCCCAATGTCACCCTCCTCTCCAGACCGATGCGCACACTTCCAGGCTACAAACCGCCCATCAACGACGATGAGCCCCACCCCAGGAGGTGCTCCAGTGGCAAGAGAAGATCAGCCCTGTGCAAGCTCTCTCCCTCGTGCCCTTCCATCTCCAGTGGCGGCGGCAGAAGAAGGGTCCCCATCGAGGGAACCCTAGGTGAAGAAAAAGGACAAAGGCTCGTAGGCTCTTTAATTGTGAAAAAATGGCAGGGATGGTATGTTTAAAAAATGAGATAGAGGAGGAAAGAGCAACAATGTTGGGCTGATGCAAATTGTCCTTTTTTGGGACCCATAACCTTGAGTAATTTCGCAATAACATTCATAACCCTGCATAATTGCGAATTATGCTCAGAACCCTGAATAAGTGTGTCGTCTTACACCTATAACCTTCCGTTACTTTACTATGTTAACTCAACCAGATGATTGAGTTAATATAACCAATAAATGATCTAACAGCTGACATTTAATCTAAATAAAAAAATTAAGTATCATGTCTTTTTATCTGAAGCCACCCCCCCCCCCCGCATCCATCATGGCAGCTCGGTGATGGTGGAGGGTTGCGGCGGGCGAGTGCGGTGGAGGGAAGCAGCAGGATTGGGTGGGTGTTGCAGGTATGTCGATCGGGTCTCGCGCGGGAGGGGGCTTCACGTCGGTCGCAGGGGCCCAGGTTGGTGGGGGGGAGGCTTCACGTCTTGTTTGTGACGGGCCCCTGCGACCAATTGTGCCGATCGAAAGCTCCCCTCAATGATTGGAAGCACGAGGAGATACCGCTCGATTTCCGGTACGTCCAAAAGGAGCCACTGGGTCTGCATCTGGAGGTCGATGCCGGAGTTACCGATCCGCATGGCGCTCCACCACGTCTTGAACCGGAAGACGCTCAGAAACGATCTCCCGGCGAATCTGTCGACAGGAAGGGCGTGCATGTCGGAGACCACCAAGCTCGAGAAGCCGAGGAAGCCTCCATTTGTGCGCGTGGGACGCGACTCGGTGGAGGAGGTGGGATGGGACGTTAAAAGAGGATGACGTGAAGCTGCGAAAAGTGACATTTGTCGGGACGTCAGAGAGCACGGCGATGCAGTCGACGAGGAGCTTGCCGCCAGAGAGTGAGATGTTGCTGGCCGATCGATCTGTGTGGAGTTGGGGTTTCTCCATGTTCGTGGTTTGCTCTGATGGCGCCACCATGGATGGATGTAGTACTTGGCTGTTGCATGCAGAAATCGATGATATCTGTGATGTGGTGTGTATAATCATAAACCCATTGCTTTCAGTTGCAGATATAATGCAGGAGGAGGAAGCAACAGTGGGATTTCGATCATGACCAGAATTGATACATATTTACATCCATTAGAGTTCCATTCCAATCCTTGAAAACCAATAATCAAAATGTCAGAAACAACAAAGTTGGTAGGAAGGAATTCGTCACCAGATGTCCAGACGAGACATGTACTATCTATAATATCGGTATACATATATAGTTGGTCGGTCCGGGGGGGAGGGGGCTTCGCTGTCGGGGGGGGTCTTCACTATCGGGGGAGGGGGGGCTTCACTGGTCGGTCGCAGGGGGCGGGGGGATGCAGGTGCAGGTCAGTTGCTGCGGATAGGGGTTTGGACGATGGGTGAGGGTGGGGTTCGAAGGGGATGGAGGTCGGCGATGCAGGGGAGCGGGCTTGGTCAACGAAGGGTACGAAGGGGATGACGCATGGCCTGCAGAGGAAGCTGAGATGGTGCTCTAAAGGGGGAGAGGGGAGTTTTGATGGCATGTTTTCCAAATAAGAATGGATATCAAGGGTAGTTTTGTATTTTTTTAACGGAAACGGTTAAACATAACGGGCATCTCGAACGGAACATGACATAGGGTTATGTCACGTAAGAGTTAACTATTACTCAAGGTTTCTCATGTAATTTGCATTATGCAGGGTTATGAATGTTATTGCGAAATTACTCAGGGTTATGGGTGTAAAAATCCCTTCAAAAAACTTTTGAAAAGACACTTACAAAAGAAAAGTCGTGCACAAGAGAAAATTTGTAAAAAATGAACTTTTGCGAGAAGAATATCCGAGAAAAGAGAAGCCAAAAAAAATTGAGATCGACTAAGTGATTCATTGATTTTCTTGTTTTCCTCATTTTCTTCTCCCACCTTGGTCGATGTCATTGTTTTCCGACGAGTATGGGAGAAAGGGAGAGTATATTGTAGAGTCACAGGTATGTTCCAGACTCAGATGTCA
>JAZKJV010010235.1:0-228131 GCA_037367405.1 Ottelia alismoides
TATATAGATGAATATGTACGGTGATATTTTCCCAAAAAATAAAAAATATGGGAGATATAAGCCCCTGTGCATACTCTCTTTTCTCATATATATATATATATAGGGTAGGGAGTATGCACCCAGGTGCATGTAATTCTACATGCACCCGGGCCTATAACTCCCACATTTTTTACTTTTCTGAAAAATACCTCCATGTATATTCATCTATATATCCCTCATGTATGTCATTCCAATTTCGTCAGAAACAGAGATCCCTACGTCCTTCATCCAGAACAGGTCGATTACAGCAGTTCTAAGACCGTTAAAATATTGTGTTCTAGATGGAGGATGTAGGGGTCTCTGTTTCTAATGAAATTGGAATGACATATAGGAGGGATATATAGATGAATATGCATGGCGGTATTTTTGGAAAAGTAAAAAAAAGTGGGAGTTATAGGCCCGGGTGCATGTAGAATTACATGCACCTGGGTGCATACTCCCTAATATATATATATATATATATATATATGGGAGGCAGGGAGCCAGCACCATGGGGTGTAGGAAACTCCCTGCACCCACCCTGTTTTTCGATTATTTTTTTTATTTTTTTTTTGAAATAAAAGTTGGGGGATTTACTTAATATGTTAAGGGGAATATGTGTTTCAAGTTTCATGCAAAATAAACATTCCTAACATGTTCATCTAGACAGGGTCGATTTCAGCATTTCTAAGACCGTTAAAAATTGGTAGTCTTGATGGAGATGGTAGAAGTCTCGAATTAAGTTGAATTTGTAATGACAACATGGTGATACATGGTGATCTTAATCCCCAAGGTTTTATTTCAAAAAAATCAAAAAATAATGAAAAATTAGGCCAGATGTAGGGAGTTACCTGCACCCGCCGAGGTAGGCTCTTTTTTCCCATATATATATAGGGGGCACTTCAGATGAGGTGGGGTCTCACCAATATTGTGATGAGCCATCGAGCAGATTCGTGAGATCTCAATCTGATGGTTGCATAAAAAACCTCATCCAAAAGGGCATTTTCATCAAAGTGATTTCATTAATTTCGAGTTTCATTTATTGATTTCAAATTGCCATTCTAAACTTTTCTCGATTTGGTATTTTCACAAATGCCTTTATTGTTTAATTTCCAATTTTGTTTCAAACGATCTGAAATCAACCACAGCTTTGTAAATTACAACGAGTTTTTGTAAATTATATTTTACTCTTTGTAAAATTTCATTAATGATTTCATTTTATTACTGTAATTTCATTTTGTAAATGGTTGTATCAGTTTTGTAAATGTGTACATTCATTTTGTAATTCCAGCGAGTTTTTTTAAGAGTATTTTTCCTCTTTGTAGACTTCAACTCTTTTGTAATTGTGTATGTTTGTTTTGTAAAAAATCCGTAAATTTTTGTAACTGAATCTCCCTCCTTTGTAAAATTCACGCATGTTTTCCATTTGCGTTAAAGTTCAATTGCCATACATGTTTTCGAGTCCTGCAAAATAGAGAAAAACGTTGAGATTTGTAAAAAAAGGTACATAAATATGTAAATCTGAATATCAGTTAAGTAAAATTGTTATACGATAATGTAACTGAATTTACCTCCTTTGTAAGAGTATCTGATCACTTTGTAAATTTTAGACGCTCTTTTGTAAGATGATCTGATCATTTTATAATATTTCTATAGAGTTCTGCGACAAATAAGTACATCGTTAGTTATTGAAAACATGTAAAAAATTGACATGATATTGTAAAAAAAATTCAATTTTTGCATAAATCATTCCCAACTTTGTAAAAAACCCACGATTTTTAAAAAAAGCTAAGGGCCCTCCTCCGTGGACATCTTGACACTTCGGAGTCGACGGTGAGGTGCCGTGTTGGAGGAAGCACAGGCGGAGCGCGGCCTGACGGAGAGCGGGGCCGAGGGGAGCTTCCATCATCCGCGTGCGCCATCCAACCACCGAATCCACTCCAGCCGCCCCGAGCCCGCAGCACCTCAAGGCGGAGCGGCTGCCCGCGTGTCCTCCTCGCCCAGCGCAGCCCCGACGCCCTCCTCCAGGCCAGCCGCGCCCCCGCGCGTGCACCGCTGCGCGCGCTCCTCCCATCCGACGCCTGAGCCCGCGAGGCATCCTCCTCGCCCAGCGCATCCCCAACGCCCTCCTCCAGGCCCACCCGTCGCCTAGCGGCCGATCCAGAACCGCCCAGAGCCGGCCCGCTGCTGCCCCTCCTTCACCGCCTCCCCTCCGCTGCGGGCGGAGCCCCCGAGCGCCGCCTCTGATGTCCACGCGCGCCGCACCCAGCGCCCTCCACCGATTGGCGGCGTCGACCCCCTGTTTGGCCTCTTTGTTGTGAAGAACGCATGATGAGAAGGAACGAAATTGAATTAGGTTATGAAAACATGGAAGGTAATTGATGGAGATAAATATGGGTTGTCACATTCTATATTTAGAATGTGACAAAAGACTAAAATAGGTTTTCACGAGTTTAAAAAATATTATTAATGAGACATTTATTGCATCCGCACGATTAAAAATAAAAGGACGAGATTGAAGGCTCACCGCAATATTGGTGAGACCCAATCTCATTTGAAGTTTCTCATATATATATATATATATCATGGAAAAACGGAGTATGCTCCCTGATTGTTGCTGATAACGAGCATTTTGCGAGGGTCAAAAGATAGTGTCGCTGAGGCGACCGTTCACAAAACACTAGTTGATCAGTAATTAACCCACATTAAAGAATAAATCAATTAAGTCCCAAAATTGTGAATTAAAATTTATTAACTCTACCATAAAATGCATAGTGAATAAGCATGTAGAGGTCGAACCACAGAGAGCAATAGAAAAAGGGTAGCCTATGGGTGTTCATGTACATCAGGGTCATCCTTGAATGATTCATGTTTTTGTGGGTTTTTAGGGTTATATATAATTTTTATTATTATATTTTTTTATTTTTTTATTTTGTTTTATATTTAATATTTTTTTATTTTCTTTCTATATTTTTAATTATATAATATAGATATGTGTATATACATATCAAGAAATATATATATATATAAGAAGAGAGAGAGGAGTAGTATAAGGTTAAATATTCATATAAATACTCTATATATTGCATATAATATTTTTTGGTTTTTTATATTTTATTTATTTTTTGTGATTTTTTCATGGAATTTTTCTAACTTTTTTTGTATTTTTAGTTTAAAAAATGTCCCTAATATAGGACTAATAAAATAGGCCGACACTAATTTGGGGTCTAAAAATGTATAATAAATCCAAAAATTACCCAAATTAATTTTAATACATAAATAATAATATCTAGATGATTATAGAATAGGAAAATATATTTTTGACATTTTTGTTGCATTTTTATATTTTTTGTTTAGTTTTGATGTTTTCTAATTTTTTTTATTTTTCTTTTTCTTGTTTTTAGGATTTTTCACTTTCTAGACTCATTAAATGTATAAATATACCATATATAATTTTTTTGTAATTTTCCAAAAACATTTTATAATTTTTTTGTATTTTCTCATTTAAACAATGCAAAATTAGCTCCTTTTTCATTTTTAATAAATAGATAAAATGCCCAAAAATTCAAAACAAAAATATAGCATGCATCTATAAGGTACCAGGCAGCTACCCTACTTTTTGTGACTTTTTAGGAGCTAGCAAGGCATACTTAATAAATACATGAAAGACACAAAAATTAAACAGTCTGGCAGGGGCATAAATGCAAATAAAATTAAACACAGGGGCCACAGTGCAAATATACCTGCAGAAATAAACATTTATTTTATTTTTGAAGACTATTTCACAATTAACCAAGCCCGCCAGGATTTACTTGCAAAATTCACACGCCTCACGTGAGACTGCACATGAGGCGCGGAGGGACCTAAATGGAATTCTATAAAGCACAGGGGTCCTTCTGCAAAAATCCAATTTTATATACAACGTGACATTTATTTTATAGGAGTAAATAATAAATACAAAAAGCGGGGGAGAAGATCTGCAATTTACCCCCAAAAGGCGCTTCATCCGACGGCTGATTTCTCTTCACTTATCCACATGGCGCATCCACGTGGGCCGATGACGGTTCGCCAATGGATGGTCCAGATCAGGTCTTTCATCTGCATCAACGACTGAGGTGTGGCTAATATGGACGGCCACGATCGAATCTGGGGCCTTCGTCATGAGCGGACGGCGATGGAGCCACCTGGAAGAACAGGGAAGAAGCTCGCGCGAGGCGAGCTTCGATCGTGAACTGTGGGCTCCTCTGGGCTTCTCCTTCGCGTCTAAGATGCTCTGCTCATTGCTGGCGGTCCCCCGCGTCGAATGGTGGTCTCAGCGTGGCTCCTGGAGGTCCGAGGAGATCAGGCGAGGTCGGGGAAGCTTGGGACCTCCAGAACCTCTTCCTGGTTTGATTCGAGTCCCAGAGGGCTCGTTTCTTCATTGTACCTGCACAGGAAGAACGAGGGGCACGAGGGCTTTCTCCTCAACCCTGGGTTTTGAAGCTGCGGCGCAAGATGAGGCGAGGCGGAGGAGCTCCGACGAACGACGGAGGTGGAGCTACGATTCGCGAAGACGGAGGTCTTCGGTGGATCAGATGTGATCGGGGGATGGAGAATGCGAGGGGAAACGAAATGGGATGAAAGAGGTGGTTGGGAACGATCGATAACAGTGTGAAGAAGTCGCCGAGCGGAGCTCCGACGAACTTCGATTTGGTTAACCTGGGCTACACTAAGGATCTAATCGTGAAATAAATGGCATGAATGAAATTTAGAAACGAAAAACTACCTAAATAACGTAAAGGGACAGCTCTTATACCTGGGGACCTTCCAGGGAGCAGGACGGACGCCGGAGCTCCGTCGTGACAAAATTATCCCCTCCTCCGGCCGATTCAAGTTGTTGGGACGCTCCTCCTGTCACAAGGGTTCGTTCAGGAACCGAGTCGAAGCTTTTATGGGGATTAAAAATGGCCAAATTCGGCCAAGGAGGAGGATGGAGTTATTTATAAACATGAGGGGGCACCTTTATTGTCCGGCGAATATCAACGAATGTAGTCTATGTACACGCGATCTCAGGTGTCGGTGTGGATCATCATTGTCCTAAGAGCAATTTCCGTGAAGGGATCGAGGGCGATTGAGCTACGGGTCATGCAGGAAAAATGGAGCAATATCGGGGATTGGACAAGTCTGACAGAAGTCAGAGGCGCAGGGGGAAGTTGATCGGCGGTCAACATTCCCTGGCTTCTGATTGGTCCATGTCAGCTCGATTATTGACTCATTAATTCCCCATAAATGATTTTATTATATTTTGCTTATAAAATAAAAAATGTGTATTAATTAATGTAGTATTTATTTATGATTTTTATTTAATTTTTTGATGTATTTTATTATGGGTTTATTTTATTAATGTATTTATAAGTGTATTTACACGTATTTATTTTTATTTTATATATTTTTATTTTATTATTTTATTTTCTTATTTTAAAAATATTTAACTTATTTTTATGAGTGTAAATATATTTTTATTTAATTTTTATGAGTTTATTTACATATTTAAATAAATAGGTGTATGTGGTATGTAGGTATATTAATAGGTATTTCACCTATATTTTATATATCTTTATTTATTTAATGAATTTTATTGAATTTTATTTTGAATTTGTTTTTAATAAATTATATGTAATATGTACATTATTATAAAAATATAGATGAATAAGGAATAAAATAATGAAATCCCCTTTTATTTTATATACATATATAACATAGGTATTTTGCCTATGTACTGCATAAGCTTATTTTATTTCACCAACTCTTTTTGGGTTTTATTCTAATTTCAATATGTATGTGTATTATGTATATTATTTACAAGATTCTAAAATTATCAATTTATAAAGATAATGAATAATGAATAAAATTAATATTTTAATCGGGTATTATGTACAATAAAGGCCAAAAACCTAACTTCCACAGATGAACTCCAAAAATTATGAAACTAATTTTATTAAATAGCTCTTGAAAAGTTATATACAATTAAAGGTGACTTTGGGTGATTTTGATTTTTATTTGCAAGATATGGGTCTGTAAAGTTGAGATTTTGGGTTTTTATTCTGGGTATAAAATGTACATTGTGTATCATTTTTGGACAAACTCAATTTTGTGTTTTTATTCACATTATTATTTACAACTTTCATGTACAAAATATTTTTTTTAATGAATAAATAAGTATATACAAAATATGTGTCATGATGCATGAATGAATGAATAAATAAATGAGGTATTTATTGTACTATTGGCCCTTATCTCCCCCTACTTTATTCCTTGTCGACCAATTCCATGCTGGCCTTGGTCTCGGGGTTCGGGTCATAAAATATTTGCAATATTTTTTCCTTTTTTTCTTTTCTTCTCTTTATTCTATATTTTTGGCATTAAAAACCTTATTCTATGTACAATTAGTACAATAAATAATGAATGCTATTATGGATAATCTGATGTCATTTACATGCATTTGCTGGGGTTTTTAAGGCTAAAATGATAGAATAAAGGTGATGAAATGGAGATTCATCACCCCCCTATACTTGTCTTTGCTAGTCCCTAGCAAATACTTATGCAATAAGTTCAAAAAGAATAAAGAATCAGAAGAAAAGAAAAAGAGAATTGAAGAAGGATAGAGTGAATAGGGTTGCTTTCAGTGCAATATATGTCCTTACAAAATCAGAATTTGAAGCTTCTGCTAGACCTCGGGTGTGGATGTGTGTAGAACCTAGTCGGGAACCAGCTTTAAAACACAACAACCTTCGAGATTCACAGAACTTGGTTCAACCCACCTCAATAGCCTGGTCAGAACTGGTCTACATCATACGCAAACTCTTATGACTATGAAGCTGACTTGTACAGTGTAAGTGATGGTGGCTCTCCCCAGCTGAAGTGACAAAGAGACTCGCTTCTCCAGAATGACAACCCAATGATTCCCCAATCCAACATCTCTTTCCTCAAGGAGCGGGGTATTCCCTTCTAAGTTCAAGTGGCAACCAACTCAAGAGGAGGGGGTGAAGAGAAGAATGGACGGTAGCCAGTGTAGCTACATATCTTAGGATGCAAGATCAGTGTAGTCAAGTCATCCAGCTGCAGGCTCACATATTTGACTTTGGAACTCAAGCTTGCTTATTGGCTTTACAACATATGTGCATACTTTGCAGGCATTTTATTTTTGTACAGGCATGACTATTTTTTTTTGAAATACTATTCACAGTGCATTTACATAAGGAGTTTTTCCTCTTGAGCCAGTAGACTATCCCTCTTTTGAAGCTTTATTGCAACCCACACTCTCCTGTTGTTAGACCTCATGGCTACAAGACCAGGTTGGGGTGCACTTCCCTCCCTAGACGAGGACGAGTGTTTCCACCCGTGTGCGTCTCAGACTGGAAAATCCAACCCCCTCACCACTCCAACTGAGTTGAGCCAAGTGAAAGGTGCAAGTGTCCAAGTTAGGTCACGGTCGACAAGAGTCATGCGTGTGTCTCGAAAAGTTCTAGTTAGTCAGTTGAGGTGACTTGAACCCAGCCCTGATTTCTCAAAGAATTAAGTCTGCATAGACCTGAAGTACCTTAAACCTAGTTCTCATAAGGTTCCAGTGCAGTTAAGTGCGGTAAGTTCTAACCAAGCTCCAATTTTAGACTTTATTGGACTGGTTCAATCATCAAGCTTACTCAAATATGAATGGTATGCTCATGCTATGCACAATGAATGATGCAATTTTTCACAAAGAATTTACAAAAATCAAAGAATCTTTTTACACAAAGAATTTTTGCAAATAAAAAGCTTGACATATACAAAAAGTATATACAATTATTTACACGGGTGTGCCGCTTTATTTACAAAATTTATAGATTTTTAAAGACTTTACAGGTTCTAATGAAGTAATTTATTCATGTTATCTTTATATACAGAAAGAATTTTATGTATTTTATTTACGATTTACATGTATTTGTAATGATGCTTTTATTACTCAGATTTATTTTGAAAATAATTTTTGCAAACTATAGTACACGATAATTTTTACAAGCATTTACACACATTTGAAAACTATTTTTGCAAAGATTTTTCACACTATATATATATATTTTCCACAATAGTTTTTACAAACAATTTTCAAAGCATTTGCACTTAGGTTTTAAAATCCTTTATTCCACACAAAGAAAATTTTTTCAAACAAAGCAACTTTACACAGGTTGAAAATCATGTCACAGCAAGTTTTCCAAACGGTTCACACTATTTTTCAAATCATGCTGTAAAGGTATTTAACCTAATTTATTAATCAGTATATACAAAGAAAAACTGTATTTTATGTACAACATGGTTTAGGCTCTTATAAGTTTTATTTGGAATTATTGCTTATTTTTGTATGAGAGATTTTTGTGCAGACTCCTCAGACTTATTCGGCAATCATCTTCAAAAGATTTTTGAAGACTATAATCCAAAATAATTTTACAAACATGTACATGCATTTGGAAATGATTTTTGCAAAGGTTTTTCACACAGAATAGGTAGATTTTTCAAAACAATTTGACAACCAAAGTTTCCAATCATTTGCAAGCTAATTTTCACATATTTTTATTTCACTCCAAGAAAATAAATTTTACAAACGAAACTTATTTACAAAGGTTGAATACTTGTACACACTATTTTTCAAGCAATTTTTCAAAAAAAATTTCAAAGAGAACATTTTGCACAACACGCTTTTCCTGACTTATTAATCAGTGTAAGTACAAAGAGTATGAGGAGCTCACAATCATCTTTCATTAGTATAGAACTACTTTTTACATTACTTTTTAGCTTGAGGTGATGTTTTATTTTCCAGTATGAGTTATGGCGTATAGTATATACATGGTATATACGACCCCCCTATACTTAGCTTGAGTTATGTCCTCATAGGTCGAAGAGAAAAGAGAAGACATAACTCGTACTAAGTATAGACAAGTCTAAAGAATATATATGAATAAGAAATGAATGAATGAGAAGTTGACCGTCCCCCCTATACTTAGGATCAAGTAATCCTAAGTATAGCAGACTGTAGATAAAGCGGGGAGGGTCAAGGGCGGGAATACACAGATCGTACTCAGATTGTCTCTCCCTATACTTAGGGTAAGATACTCCTAAGTATAGACAAGAAGAGGAGACAATGGAGAGGATTAGAGACTAAAAGAACTCGAGGTGCATACCCCTCTATACTTAAGACAAAGTGTATCATAAGTATAGAAGACTGACAACAAGGGCAACACGTCTTGATAGAAAACGAAGATAGAAGAGAAAAGAAGAAAAGAAGAAAATCAGATAAACAGTTTTTGTGGTGCAACGTCTGAATCTTCTGATGCTGCCAATATTGTGGATATATCATCATGGTGCGCGAGCTGAATGGAGTCGACAACGGCCAAGAATGTATCTGGTTCGAGGTAAGGCTTCAGGAGTTGACCGTTGACGACGAATGGCTGTGCGTCAGGAGACAATTCTGATATAACAATACTTCCATTGTCACGCACTTCACAAACTCGGAATGGCCCTGTCCACTTACTCTTTAATTTGCCCGGGAAGATCTGCAACTTTGCATCAAATAACCACACCTTCTGTCCAACATCAAAGGTCTTTCATCTGATGTGCCGGTCATGCCAGCGTTTCACCTTCTCCTTGTACATCAATGTGTTATCGTATGCATAGTTTCGGAATTCCAAGAGTCTGTTCAGATCATCCTTTCTTTTCTGACCACTTTTTCGTGAGTCCAAATTGCACATGTTAATTGCCCATAAAGACTTGTGAACTAATTCAACGGGCAGATGGCACGGCTTCCCATATACAAGACGATAGGGAGACATGCCCAAAGGAGACTTGTAGGAAGTTCTGTAAGCCCATAGGATAGAGTCCAAGGGTTCGTTTGGTTGCAGAGTTGGGCAGGGTTGGGTTGGCCCAACCCGAGGTACCCCTCCTTCCAAACATCCCAATCCTCCTCACAGCTTACTATTCACAGGGGTACCCCAATCCAACCCAACCCTGCCCAACCCTGCAACCAAACGAATCCCAAGAGTTGGGACCAGTCTTTTCTATTTGGCCTGACAAATTTCTGCAGGATAGTCTTGATTTCCTTGTTTGATAATTCTGCCATGCCATTGGTCTGAGGATGGTAAGGAGACGCGACGCGATGATCGATGACGTACTGCTTCGTTAATTTCTTGACTTCTTTGTTAATAAAATGGATACCCTCGTCTGATATGAGAATTTTCGGTATCCCGAACCGCGAAATGATGTTCTTCTTCAAGAACTGACACACTGTTCGGCTGTCGGCGGCTCGAGCGGGAATAGCTTCAAACCAACGACTCATGTAATCGATGGCAAGAAGGATGTGCTCAAAATCTTGACTATTAGGGAAAGGTCCCATGAAGTCAATGCCCCATGCATCGAAAACATCTGCTATCTGAATGATTTGCAGGGGCATCGAATCTTTTGCAGTGAGTGTACCCTTCAATCTCTGACAGTCAATGCATCGTTTGACAAATTCTGTTGCATCCTTAAATAATGTGGGCCACCAGAAGCCACACTGAAGTACTTTGGCTGTCGTACGGTCTCCAGAGTGATGTCCACCAGATTCGAGCGAGTGACAATGCTCGAGGACACTATAATGCTCCTCCTCAGGAATGCACCAGCGCCAAATGCAATCCGCTCCTTCCCTGAATAAAAGAGGATCCTCCCAATGATAGAACCGGATGGTCGACATAAATTTATTCTTTTGATTCTTCGTCCAATCCGATGGTGTTACCCCTGAGGCGAGGTAATTGACTATATCAGCATACCAAGGGAGAGAATCCACTGTTAAGATTTATTCGTCAGGAAAGGTTTCTGTAATGGGTGCACTGTTCAGAGGAGGCTCATGCTGCTCAATTCTGGAGAGATGGTCTGCTACCACATTCTGAACTCCAGGCTTGTCCTTAATTTTCAAATCAAATTCCTGGAGGAGAAGGATCCATCGAATCAGTCTCGGCTTGGCATCCTTCTTCTACTGGAGGTATCGGATAGCAGAATGGTCGGTAAAAATGGTGACTTTCGATCCAAGCAAATAGAATCTGAACTTCTCAAGGGCGAAAACCACAGCTAGCAACTCTTTCTCTGTCACGGTGTAATTTCTTTGCACCTCATCTAATGTTCTGCTGGCGTAGTGAATGGCATAGGGCGCTCTTTCTTTCCTCTGTCCAAAAACAGCCCTGATTGTAAAGTCTGACGCATCGGTCATGATCTCAAAGGGAAGAGACCAGTCCGGTGGCTGTAGGATTGGAGCCTAAGTGATAAGCTCCTTCAGCTGATTGAAAGCAAGGAGAACCTGTTGATCTACGTTGAACTCGGTTTCCTTGCACAGGAGTTCTGTCAAAGGTCGGGCAATGCGGCTAAAATCCTTGATGAATCGTCTGTAAAATCCCACATGCCCCAGGAATGACCTTACATTTTTCACGGACTGAGGTGGCTCCAGATTGGCAATAACATCCACCTTCGCCGGGTCGACTTCCATGCCACATTTGGAAACGACGTGGCCCAGTACAATGCCTTCTGTGACCATGAAGTGGCTCTTTTCCCATGAAAATACTAAATTGACTTCGCTGTATTTCTGAAGCACTCTATCCAGGTGCTCAAGACAAGAATCAAAACTATCACCATAGACAGAGAAGTCATCCATGAACACCTCGAGAAAACTGCCTACCATCTCGACGAAGACTGCTAGCATGCATCTTTGGAATGTTGCAGGTGCATTACATAACCCAAAGGGCATCCTCTTGAAGGCGTAGGTGCCGAACGGGCAAGTGAAGGTAGTCTTCTCTTGATCTTCAAGAGCGATAGCCACTTGGTTGTACCCGGAGTACCCATCCAAAAAGCAGAAGAACTCCTTGCCTGCTAGTTTTTCCAGAACTTGATCAATGAATGGCAAGGGGAAGTGGTCCTTCTTAGTTGTTGCATTAAGATGGCGGTAGTCAACATACACCCGCCAGGATGTGGGTACCCGAGTGGATATTTCCTCTCCTTTGTCATTGGTAACCACGGTACGCGCGGATTTCTTTGTAACTACATGCAGGGGACATACCCATTTTGAATCGGAGATGGGATAAATGAAGCATGCATTACACCATTTCGTTATCTCTTTCATGACGACGTCTCGGAGGTTTGGGTTCAGCCTTCTTTGGAATTCGCGGGACGGCATCTTCTTTCAGATATATGTGGTGTGAACACAAAGATGGGTTTATCCCTCGGAGATCTGATATGCACCAACCAAGTGCCTTGAGGTTCTTTTCTAGAACCTCGAGAAGACGAGATTCCTAATCCGGGTTCAGCCTGCTGCTGATGATGATCGGATACATGTGTTCTTCACCCGCAAGGAAAGCATACTTCAGGCATGCAGGAAGTGGCTTGAGTTCTGGTTTTGACCTGTCCAACTTGTTGGTCACTTCAGACACTATGCGGGTGGTAGGATGTATTTCTTTGAGGGAGCTAACATCCTCAGCATTCTGTTGAGATCCTGGTGAAGTGTCGAACGATTCTGCGCTAGGCTCATTGTGTTCGGTCTGGAGTGAATACTCGGGCTCAAAGAGATGCGCCTGCATCTGAGAATCTGTCTCCCAAGAATCATCGGAGCATAAGGTAACTGTGCTTTCCAAGTCCTCCTCAAGAGTGAGGATTTCTCGGGTCCATGAATCATTCAATGATTGGGATGAGTCTCTGATCTCTGCAACAAAGTCACAGTCTGCTTCTGATGCTGCATGGCTCTCATCAGTCGTGGCGTTCAGCTCTCTGATCAGGTTTATAGTGATCTGCTTGTTGTTTGAGCTAAAAATAATCTTGCCAGACCCGTAATCAACCACAGCACCTGAGGTACGCAGGAATGGTCGGTCAAGGATGATAGGGGTCTGGAGCAGAGATGTTGGTGAGTCCATATCAAGGACTACAAAATCAGCTGGAAATTGCATCTCCTGTACCTTAACTACAATGTCTTCCAACAGACCCCCGGGCCGCTTGATGGATCGGTCAGCGAACTGAAGGATCATTCGTGTCTGCTTGAGCGGACCCAGCCCAAATTCTTGCATTATTGATGATGGAAAAAGGTTGATGGAAGACCCACTGTCGAGGAGAGTACGCTCGAAGACTTGATCGAAATTCTCACAACTGATAAGAGGTGCTCCTGTTTCTTGTTACTTTTGTGGGAGGTTGCTGATAGCTGCAACAGTGGCCATGGAGAGCACGTGCTTTTCTACATCTTTGTGCATGTTCTCATGTGCTGGGTGACGCTTGCTCGTACATGCTTCTTTCAGTCCTTTCTTAACAGCTAGCATGTACTCCACGGCCTTTAGTAAGAGAATCTCAACAGTTAAATTGTCTAGTATTTCCACAACTCCAGGATCAGACAAAGCACATTTTCTTTTTGCAATTTTTTTAGATTTTTGTATTGCATGAGGGAAAGGAATATGTACATCTCTAGCAGGAAAAACAGAGTTCTTATTTACATCAAAACCATCGCACATAGAATGTTGTAGATCCGGATTACAAAAAGGAGTACAAACTGTAACCTGACATGCTGGTGCTGGGGGGCGAGCAAAAAAGTATAGCGTCTGCTCCGTCGGCTGGAGAGGAATCGGCTACTGCTGGCGGCTTCTCCAAGGTTGGCGCAGCTTCACTTCGGCTGCAAACTTCTTTTTGTTGTTTTTGATTTTGCTGATTTTTTTGTATTTTTAGCTGGGGATGCTGGCACTGCACGACGGCTGGAAAGGCTTCTCCTTCTTCTTCCTCCTCACCCGCCCCTGTAACTGGCACGGCTGATGCGGAAGATGATGATCCCCCTATTTCTTTATTCACCCCATTCTTGGTAGCAGGCGGAGGCAAGGCCCTACCGCTCCTGAGAGTAACAGCATTAGAATAAACAGTAATATCATTTTCAGACACAGACATGACATCACATTCTACCTGCTCTTTCTTTTTGAAGTTATTGGGGTTGGTCTCGACCTGAGCTGGAATAGTGGTTCTAGTGGCGGTCAGGTCGTCGAGCCTCTTGGTCATATCTGCCAGCCCTTTGACGAGTTGGGCCAGACAATCCATGGTAGGGTTCATGGGAGTTACCTCAGTGGGTTCAGCGTGCAGACCACGCTGTTGTTGCATGTGTGGGTGCTGAGGTTGTTGCTAGTGGTGCTGGGGTGGTGCAGGAAGTTGAAGCTGTTGATAAAAGGGGGGAGGATACTGCTGATACTACTGAGGTGGAGCAGCCGCATACTGATGAAACGACTGTGGGTGGCGGTATTGCGGCTGCTGGTATGGCTGATTCTGCCTCTATTGATTTGCATACTGGGGAGGCTGATGATACTGTTGTGGTGGCTGCGAGGACTGTCCAAAATGACCACCCTGAGGTTGGTGGTATTGCCGGTTGGCAGGTAGCTGACCATGAGGTTGTCCCATAGGAAGGTTCGGTTGTGTTTCATTACTCCATACCCCGTTCACTTCATGAATCAGGGGTGGTGGCGGGAAGACTGGATCGGATCCTGAAAGAAACTCTGGTTGGTACACAACCATCTGCTGCTGCGGCTGGCCCTGATCGGGCGCCTGTACGTAGTACACGTGCTGGACTGCCGGTGGCTGCTGGCTCGGCTGAGACTGATGCTGTGGTTGTTGCTCGTTCTTCCTCTCAGCTGGAGCTTCTGATGGTGCTGTCGACTGAACAGAGTTGATGGTGCCCACCAACAGTTCAAGTTGCTTAGTGATCTGATCAAGCTTGTCAAGGTTCTGAGTCCTCTTCTCGATCACAGCGAGTTTCTCAAGGTCCTGTGATCGTTTCTCAATGATATCAACTTTCGAGAGATGGCCCCCGATAATACTGAGGTTGGAGCTCTCATCTCTCTCTGCCTCACGGGACGCTGCCATGTGTACTTTTTTTTGGAGGATCGGGGGCTGCTTCTGGTATGCTTTTGATGAAGAGAGGGCGGCCTCTCCTTCGGCCATTTCTTCGAATATCTGCCAGACCACATCTTCATCCTTGTTGAAGTGCGAACCCCCACATTCTGCGTCAACGAGCCTTTGGCTTTCGATGTTTAGGCCCCCAAAGAAGTGTTGGACCAAACTGGTCTTTGGTATCTCATGGTGGGGGCATTTCTCCTGCAAATCAGTGAATCTCTCCCATGCTTCATGTACGGACTCGTGGGCTCCTTGGGAGAAATTGCTGATTCGGGCTCGCATCTGGTTGAGCCGACCGAGAGGGTAAAACTTTTGCAGGAAAGCTAACTTCAGTTCCTCCCAGGTTGTCACAACCTTCCCCAGATGGTTGATCCAATAAAGGGCCTTATCTTGTAGGTTGAAGGGGAACGCCATCATTTTAACAATGTCCAAAGGGACATTGGGATAGTGAGTGGTGTGGCAAATGCGTGAGAACTGTTGCAGGTGGATGTACGGCTCTTCACTGGTGTTTCCATGGAATGCTGTAAGAAGAACAAGGAACTGGGGTTTCAGCTCAAAGTGAGCGTATACCGGTGGAATGAGGATCCACTCGGTCATCTGGCTGTCTCCCGGATTGTACGTCTCTTTTAGTGTAGGCTTGGGTGGTGGTAGTTCTGGTTCTTCGTCATCAGGTTGACCACCATCTCCACCTCCGCCTCTACCTCCTC
Organism: Ottelia alismoides; assembly: GCA_037367405.1. NCBI lineage: Eukaryota > Viridiplantae > Streptophyta > Magnoliopsida > Alismatales > Hydrocharitaceae > Ottelia > Ottelia alismoides. The sequence continues at coordinate 15,666 of JAZKJV010010235.1, forward strand.
TTCTGCCTCCTCCTCCCTCGGCTCTGTTCATCACATCGTTCAACATATCCTGAAAAGTTGTCTGTGCTAGGGCTTGCTCTGTAAGCTGCTGTTAGATAGCGTGGATAGACATCAGCAGTTGTGCATTAACCTGATTCTAATCTGGCAATTGTCCTTCTGGTTGGGGTGGCTGCTGACCCTTGCCCTTTCCTTGAGGAGCCATATCAGGGTCTGAATCTGACGAAATGATATCCGGAGCAGACTCCAGGGCTTGATTTGTCTTCTATCTGCAGAATGAGAGAGTCCTGATCAGACCACTTGCAATATTGTTCAGCTGTCATGATGAAGCTGGAATTCAGGTCAACCCCAACATGTTGTGAATGGAAAAAGATGTGGGATGTAATCGAATCCCATTCACAACGGCAAAAATGGGACAAAAGTGATCCCGGTTTATTAGTGGTCAAGAGAAAGGTATAAAATGAGGAGTCTGGAGATCGATCCGCAAAATCCGGATCGGGTTCTCGGGAATCGCCTCGAATTTATTGGCGGAGTTGAGTCTATGGAATCGATGTGGGTGTCGGCGAGGTCCCGACGGAAACCATCCATGGATCAACTTCGCGAAGCATAAAAGAGGATTGGATGTTGGAAGAAGGATACAATGGTCAACGAGGAATAAAAAGGAGTACAAAATAGTAGAAAGGCTCGGCTGAGCGGGGTGGTCAAAGGAGAATGACACAACAAAATTTACGCAAATATGCGGGACTCGATCTTTGAACCTTAATCTAGATCCATACAAACGCAATACAAAATTAGGTTCACCAACTCAAGTCATGTGAAGCCGTGAAGGTTCGGCTATTTATTATCTTTTCGGTTTTAGAGTTGTTCTTTCAGGCAAATCTTTTAACAAGTCCTTAGCACGCTAACCCTATAGGAGAGAGAGTACTGCCAGAAAAGAATCCCGTACTTGTCCTCCTCCTTTGTAACCTGTAGTCTGTACTTTTTGAGGTCCTTGTAACCCTTCCTGGATTCCTACTCATCCAAAGAAATAGAGAGAGGAAGCCGATAGGAGAAACCAATACTTCGGTTCTCGCTCGCAACGGAATCACCCGTGAGCGTACAAGAACCTACTCGGACGCAAACCGATGAGGCAGACACCCCCGTGAAGGCGTGGCCTATGCTTAGTATTTCAGACCATGTCGATATTCCACACAAGGCGGGAACACCATCGCTGACAAGGCCCTACTCGGTCACGTACGATAGAAGCGCCATTACTTCGGAAATCCAGGCGATACACAAGGCAGTTGCAGACTGGGTTTTTGGCTCTATTCCTTATGGGACGTGCCTCGCTCATGGGAGCAGGGTTTTGGTCCCCCTCCAAAGGTACCTGAAAACAATGAGGGCTTTATGAACCTGGTACAATGATAGTCCATTACGGATTTTAATTAAGGTCAAAGTTTATTTAGCAGTCCCCTTGTTTTAGCTTTTTGGATTTTCACTTTTTTTGAGTCTGTTTTCATACCAGCGCCTAACGTTTTTGTAGATTTTCATTTAAAGCCTAGGTGCTCAAAATCAGAGGGAGATAGCGGAAAAGCCGTGCAAGTGGTTCCATGATGGAAATCTCACCATTGAACCGAATGATGCATGCTGAGTTAGAAGACTTACAGTGCATCCCAGCTCTCTCCATGCGGTGTGCAAAACAGAATTTTTAAACCTATCTACATAGTGAAAGGAGGAGCTCTGGGTCAAAAGGAGGCTTGGTGGTGGAGTGAAGGGGTGGAAGAGAAGCTAAAAATTAAAAGAGATTGCTTTAAAGCCATGTCTAAGGTTAGGACAGAGGAAACTGTCACAGACTATAAAATAGCGAAGAAGGAAGCAAAGAAGGCTGTAAGCGAAGCTAAGTCAAAAGCTTATGAAGTTTTGTATAAAAATCTCGACTCCAAGGAGGGCCAGAAGGATATATTCAGGTTGGCCAAAGCAAGAGAAAGAAAGACTAAAGACCTTTCTCAAGTGAGATGCATTAAGGACGAGGAAGGTCACATGCTTGTTACTCAGAAGGATATAGAGACTAGATGGGAGCAATACTTCTATAAACTTTTCACTGGGGAAGGAAATAGAGAGATCACTTTGGATGATCTAGCTAGTAGTGAAAGTTACTTGAATCGTGCATGCTATAGACGAATACAAAGAAAGGAAGTAGAGGAGGCTTTGAAGGATATGAGACCTGGGAAAGGTGTAGGACCGGATGACATCCCTGTAGAAGTATGGAAAGTTTTAGGTGAGCATGGTTTGACTTGGCTTACGAATCTATTCAATGTTATTTAAAGAAGCAAGAAAATGCCTGAAGATTGGAGGAGTATCGTGGTGCCTCTTTATAAGAACAAAGGAGACATTCAAAATTGTTCAAATTACAGAGGTATCAAGCTGATGAGTCACACTATGAAAATTTGGGAACGTGTGATCGAAAGAAGGTTGAGGCAAGTTTCCCAAGTAAAAGAAAACCAATTCGGATTCATGCCATGTCGCTCAACTATTGAAGTCATCCATTTGCTGAGGAGAACAATGGAGATTTATAGAGCTAAAAGGAAGAATCTCCATATGATCTTTATTGATTTGGAGAAGGCTTATGATTCCGTCCCACGAGAGATACTGTGGAGAGTTTTGGAGAAGAGACAAGTACCCGTCCTATACATTAATCTCATAAAGGATATGTATGATAGGGCTTTATCTTGTGTAAGGACCCCGACGGGAAAGACTGACTATTTTGATATCAACATTGGTTTACATAAAGGTTCAGCTTTGAGTCCATTTCTTTTTACTTTGATTATGGACGAGTTGACAAGTCACATTCAGGATGAGTTACCTTGGTGTATGTTATTTGCTGATGATATTGTGTTGATTGATGAGACTAGAGATGGAGTAAATGAGAAGCTTGAGGTTTGGAGATATGCATTGGAGACTAAAGGTTTTCGTATAAGTAGGGCTAAGACGGAATATATGGAATGCACCTTTGATGGAAGCAATGGTGAAGGAATCGAGGTGAAGATTGGTGACGATAACATTCAGAAGAGAGATTCTTTTAGATATCTGGGATCTATTTTGCAACATGACGGGGAAATTGATGGAGATGTTACTAATAGAATAAATGCAGGCTGGCTAAAATGGAGAGGAGCCTCCACTATTCTCTGTGATAAGAAAATTCCTTTAAAAATTAAAGGAAACTTTTACAAAGCAGCCGTGAGACCTACTATGCTTTATGGTTCTGAATGTTGGCCTGTGAACCATAGACATGTGCAGAGAATGGCTGCAGCAGAAATGAAAATGCTAAGATGGATGTGTGGACATACACGTAAAGATCGGATTCGGAATGATGCAATCAGAAAGAAAGTTGGTGTAGCTCCGATCGAGGATAAGATGCGAGAAAATCGCTTAAGATGGTTTGGTCATTTGTAAAGAAGGTCAATTGATGCACCGGTTAGGAGATGCGAGTATTGGGATGTTGAGTCGGCTAAGAGAGGGCGAGGACGACCCAAGAAGTGTTGGAAAGAGACTATATGAAGGGATCTTAGTTTTTTGGATTTAAGTCCGAGATTGATCCAAGATAGATCTGAATGGAGGCGAAGAATCCATGTAGCCGGCCCTACTTAATTGTGGGAAAAGGCTTTGTTGTTGTTGTTGATCTACATGGCGGTATGCAAGTGACAAAATCGTCCTAAACATTAGCTGCTATTGGCGTGAAGAACCACAAGTCGGTCACCGCCCTTCAATCCAGGAGTCCGGTCTAGGCTCACCCCTCCTCCTCTCGACACATCGAGTTCAGGAGAAGCGCTTGGCAGGGAGAGCTCGTGGCACGTTGGCTTGAAGGTGATGAGGCGAATGTTTAGAGTTTGATCTAAGTCCCAAAATCGTACTATAGGTGCATGCAAGATTATTAAGGTGTTTGTACCTAGTCTACTCGATCAAGCAAGCCTATGTCTAGGGGCTCCATGCACACAAAATAAAATAAAATAAAGGCGGAAAACTCAAAACAGCAGAAAACAAAGAAAATAAAGCGGAAAAACACGAGAAAACCGCGACGAAGCCCCTAGGTGAACAGACACCCGGACACTGGACCTCGTTGTGAAGAGTAGAGTCCAAGTTATATTACATGGCAAAATTTCTCTCTCTCACCATAAATTACAAAAAATGATCCTACTTGCTCTATGCCTATCTAATTCTCATCCCCTTGCGTCCTTGGTGCTCTCTCCAGCTGGTCATGAAGTGAAGACCAACCTCCTCCAAGCTCGGCTGCCTTGGCTTCCTAAGAAACCATCCTCGTGTGGCGGGCCCTCACAACAAAGTCACAAAGAGATCGAATTAGTATAAGCTCAATCAATGAAGTAAAGCAGAAAGGAATTAATCACAACAAATAAATAAATCATGTATGGTGATCAATTGCAAAGAAATAACTGCTCACAAAATCAATGATAAATAAATTTCCAAACAAGAATGACAAAATGTGATAGGCTACTCTCATTCCTCCCCGGCAACGGCGCCATCTGATAACGGGCATTTTGCGAGGGTCAAAAGATAGTGTCGCTGAGGCGACCGCTCACAAAACACCAGTTGATCAGCAATTAACCCACATTAAAGAATAAATCAATTAAGTCCCAAAATTGTGAATTAACATTTATTAACTCTGCCACAAAATGTATAGTGAATAAGCATGTAGAGGTCAAACCACATAGAGCAATAAAAAAAGGGTAGCCTATGGGTGTTCATGTACATCAGGGTCATCCTTGAATGATTCATGTTTTTGTGGGTTTTTGGGGTTATATATATTTATTATTATATTTTTTACTTTTTTTATTTTATTTTATATTTAATAATTTTTAATTTTCTTTCTATATTTTTAATTATATAATATAGATATGTATATATACATATCAAGAAATACATATATATATATATAAGAAGAGAGAGGAGTAGTATAAGGTTAAATATTCATATAAATACTCTATATATATTGCATATAATATTTTTTTTTGGTTTTTTATATTTTTATTTATTAATTTATTTTGTTATTTTTTTAGTGGAATTTTTCTAACTTTTTTTGTATTTTTAATTCCAAAAATGTCCCTAATATAGGACTAATAAAATAGGCCGACACTAATTTGGATTCTAAAAATGTAAAATAAATCCAAAAATTACCTAAATTAATTTTAATACATAAATAATATTATCTAGATGATTATAGAATTGGAAAATATATTTTTGACATTTTTGTTGTATTTTTATATTTTTTGCTTAGTTTTGAAGTTTTCTAATTTTTTTATTTTTATTTTTCTTGTTTTTAGGATTTTTCACTTTCTGGACTCATTAAATGTATAAATATACCATATATAATTTTTTGGTAATTTTCCAAAAAAACATTTTATAATTTTTTTGTATTTTCTCATTTAAACAGTGCAAAATTAGCTCTTTTTTCATTTTAATAAATAGATAAAATGCCCAAAAATTCCAAACAAAAATATAGCGTGCATCTATAAGGTACCATGCAGTTACCCTACTTTTTGTGACTTTTTAGGATCTAGCTAGGCATACTTAATAAATACATGAAAGACACAAAAATTAAACAGTCTGGAAGGGGCATAAATGCAAATAAAATTAAACACAGGGGCCACAGTGCAAATATACCTGAAGAAATAAACATTTATTTTATTTTTGAAGACTATTTCACAATTAACCAAATCCGCCAGGATATACATGCAAAATTCACGCGCCTCACATGAGACTGCACGTGAGGCGCGGAGGGACCTAAATGGAATTCTATAAAGCACAGGGGTCCTTCTGCAAAAATCCAATTTTATATACAACGTGACATTTATTTTACAAGAGTAAATAATAAATACAAAAAGCGGGGGAGAAGATCTGCAATTTACCCCCAAAAGACGCTTCATCCGACAGCTGATTTCTCTTCACTTATCCACGTGGCGCATCCACGTGGGCCGATGACGGTTTGCCGATGGATGATCCAGATCAGGTCTTTCATCTGCATCAACGGCTGAGGCGTGTCTAAGATGGACGGCCACGATCGAATCTGGGGCCTTCGTCATGAGCGGACGGCGATGGAACCACCTGGAAGAACAGGGAAGAAGCTCACGCGAGGCGAGCTTCGATCGTGAACTGCGGGCTCCTCCGGGCTTCTCCTTCGCGTCTAAGATGCTCTGCTCGTTGCTGACGGTCCCCCGAGTCGAATGGTGGTCTCAGCGTGGCTCCTGGAGGTCCGAGGAGATCAGGCGAGGTCGGGGAAGCTTGGGACCTCCAGGAACCTCTTCCTCGTTTGATTCGAGTCCCAGAGGGCTCGTTTCTTCGTTGTACCTGCACAGGAAGAACGAGGGGCACGAGGGCTTTCTCCTCGACCCTGGGTTTTGAAGCTGTGATGTAAGATGAGGCGAGGAGGAGGAGCTCCGACGAGTGGCGGAGGTGGAGCTCTGATTCGCGAAGACGGGAGTCTTCGGTGGATCAGATGTAATCGAGGGATGGAGAATGCGAGGGGAAACGGAATGGGATGAACGAGGTGGTCAGGAACGGTAGATAACAGCGTGAAGAAGTCGTTGGAGCGGAGCTCCGGCGAACTTCGATTGGTTAATATGGGCTACACTAAGGATCTAATCGTGAAATAAACGGCAGGAATGAAATTTAGAAACGAAAAACTACCTAAATAATGTAAAGGGACAACTCTTATACCTGGGGGCCTCCAGGGAGCAGGACGGACGTCGGAGCTCCGCCGCGACAAAATTATCCCCTCCTCCGGCCAATTCAAGTTGCTGGGACGCTCCTCCTGTCACAAGGGTTCTTCCATGAACCGAGTTGAAGCTTTTAGGGGGATTAAAAATGGCCAAATTCGGCCAAGGAGGAGGATGGAGTTATTTATAAACAGGAGGGGGCACCTTTATTGTCTGGCGAATATCAACGAATGTAGTCTATGTACACGCGATCTCAGGTGTCGGCGTGGATCATCATTGTCCTAGGAGCAATTTCCGTGAAGGGATCGAGGGCGATTGAGCTACAGGTCATGCGGGAAAAATGGACCAATATCGGGGATTGGACAAGTCTGACAAAAGTTAGAGGCGCAGGGGGAAGTTGACCGGGGGTCAACATTCCCTGGCTTCTGATTGGTCTACGACAGCTCGATTATTGACTCATTAATTTAACCCCATAAATGATTTTATTATATTTTGCTTATAAAATAAAAAATGTGTATTAATTAATTTAGTATTTATTTATGATTTTTATTTAATTTTTTGATGTATTTATTATGGGTTTATTTTAATAATGTATTTATAAGTGTATTTACACGTATTTATTTTTATTTTATATATTTTTATTTTATTATTTTATTTTCTTATTTTATAAATTTTTATATTTTTATGAGTGTAAATATAGTTTTATTTAAGTTTTATGAGTTTATTTACATATTTAAATAAATAGGTGTAAGTGGTATGTAGGTATATTAATAGGTATTTTACCTATATTTTATATATCTTTTATTTATTTAATGAATTTTATTGGATTTTATTTTGAATTTGTTTTTTTATAAATTATATGTAATATGTACATTATTATAAAAATATAGATGAATAAAGAATAAAATAATGATATCCCCTTTTATTTTATATACATATACAACATAGGTATTTTGCCTATGTACTGCATAAGCTTATTTTATTTCACCAATTCTTTTTGGGTTTTATTCTAATTTCAATATATATGTGTATTATGTATATTATTTACAAGATTCTAAAATTATCAATTTATAAAGATAATGAATAATGAATAAATTTAATATTTTAATCGGGTATTATGTACAATAAAGGCCAAAAACCTAACTTCCACAGATGAACTCCAAAAATTATGAAACTAATTTTATTAAACAGCACTTGAAAAGTTATATACAATTAAAGGTGACTTTGGATGATTTTGAGTTTTTATTTACAAGATATGGGTCTGTAAAGTTGAGATTTTGGGTTTTTATTCTGGGTATAAAATGTACACTGTGTATCATTTTTGGACAAACTCAATTTTGTGTTTTTATTCACATTATTGTTTACAACTTTCATGTACAAAATATTTTTATTTAATGAATAAATAAGTATATACAAAATATGTGTTACGATGCATGAATGAATGAATAAATAAATGAGGTATTTATTGTACTATTGGCCCTTATCTCCCCATACTTTATTCCATGTCGACCAATTCCATGCTGGCCTTGGTCTCGGGGTTCAGGTCATAAAATATTTGCAATATTTTATTTCTTTTTCTTTTCTTCTCTTTATTCTATATTTTTGGCATTAAAAACCTTATTCTATGTATAATTAGTACAATAAATAATGAATGCTATTATGGATAAATTGATGTCATTTACATGCATTTGCTGGGGTTTTTAAGGCCAAAATGATGGAATAAAGGTGATGAAATGGAGATTCATCAGTAGCCAACTTATATGCTCCCATCCCTTTTCTCCTATAATTTTTTTTATTTTTTCTGAAATGAAATTATTGGAATTTAGATCACAATATGTCATCATGGTGTCATTCAAAATTCAACTTAATTCGAGACTTCTATCTCCTCCATCAAGACTGTCAAATTTTAACGGTCGCATAATTGCTGAAATTGACCCCCTTTAGATGGAGGGCATAGGAGTCTCTGTTTCTGACGAAATTTGAATGGCATGTTAGGGGGATATAGTGATGAATATAAATATTTTTTATTTCCAAAAAAATAAAAAATAGAGGGAAAATAAGGGTGGGAGTAGCCAATAGGCTACTCCCAGGGAATGGCCTCGTTTAACCCATATATCATACAATATATTAAGGGTCGTGGACATGGTACTGTTCACGGCCCTGTAGCATTATTTTTTTTCATGTTGACAATATTATATATATATATATATATTTGATTATATATTAGGTTCCATTACCCCATTGAGTGGTTGGTAAGGATGAAAATCGATACAGATATATTTGAATTTCCGCTCACCTATTCGAAAAATTATCGGATACGGATATCTGTAACTGAATATTAATCAAATACAGATCGAATATGGATATAGGTTGTAAAAATTGAAAAAAAATCGGATACAAATATGGATATGGTAATGACTTGAATATCCGGATCTGGATCGGATATCCAAGTACAATTCCAGATATTCAAGTACAACATTTAATATTATTTTATATATTAATTAACATAATATAAGACATAACTCATGTTATTATATTAGTATCATATATTATACAATGCACTATATTGATGATATTAATAAAGTTCTATTTGTTTGGAGATGGGCACGAACAAAAGTTATGAAATCCTATCTCTCTTTTTGCTTCGAATAAAGAACATGTGTCATCTCGACGCTCACTTTTATTATGATGCAACTTATTTATATTTCATTGTCATTTTTTTAAATCATTATGAACTTTGATAAAAATTCAATTCATATTCGTATGTAGTCTTTATTCGATCCTTGTTCGGAATTTATGTTTATTAGGTCCATATCTATATTCACTTTCTATTCGATTCATATTTGGATTGACTCTATTCAATCCTTATTTGGGTCCACTTTTTATTCGATACGTATTCGGATTGATTCATATTTGAATTCGTATCCGTAATTTTTAAGGATGTGGTTTTCTTAATGCATATCTGAATTATATCACTATCTAATCCATTTTCATCCCTACTGGTTTGTTAATATTTTGTATGTTTTATTTCAATGTAAACAGGGCATTCTTATCATGTGTATGATGGGAATTTCCTAGAGATGTCATATCATGTGCTTCCTCTAACACGTGCTATATACTATTTTTTAATACTGGCACGTTAGGAATGGATTGCAGTGGAGGTGTTCGACGATCAAAAAATGAGTGTTACTTGGTCTTCTTGTCCTCTCTTTAAAATATTAAAACCTAAACTTCCTTTTGATTCTCCGTTGAAACGGACCCACTGCTTCTTTTCAGCTCGACACGTGGTGGCGTTACTTGGAGCATCCTACGAGAATCACAAGAGTGTGGGCAATCAGAGAGCTTGGGCTGACAACTCCTCTAGGGTCCTCTATCGTCGATGTACTTCTTTGTTTGTTCGATTTGTTCTAGATTCTTCTTTATAGTAAATTCCTAAATCGTAAACTTCCTCTGTCTGGTACTCCGCCTACATGGATCAGCCCAAAGCCCTCTTTGCCTCGACCCAAGACGGGTTTAGTCGATTCCGACTATGAGAATCACAAGATTGCTGGTGATAGAGGACATTGGGATGAAAATTCCAAGGATTGGTGTACACGGTGACTGATATGTTTGATTTTTTGGCAAGGAGATTCATTGACCAACCACACAAGGGCCCATCTGAAATCACTATTGAGACCACCCTACCAAAATCAATTCGATTTTGGAAAGATTGTAGATTTTCCCTCGTTTAATATGGTTTAACAACACATCCGTGGATCGGTACATCATCGATATCTTTCTTATTTCATGCATTTGTCTTTGATTTTGGAAAGATTTTAGGTTTACCTTCTTTGGGTAGGTTGTGGTGTTTAGTTGTGAGTGAGATATGTGATTTGGGCAGCGAACGTCAAGCACCAACTCAATCTCGCAATTTTATGTAGCATTTGATTAGTATATTGTTATTTTGAGAAAATTAAGTGAGCAATCACAATCTCTTATAAGCATAGACAATTCTTTTTTATTGAAATTAGGAGATAAACACTTGGTAATAGGTTTGAGAATTAAGATTGCATGGGATTTGCCTGAACTTTTATATATTTTATGTTGATGAATAAAATATGGAGAAGGATTAATGATCTTTGATATCGAGGAAGAGAATATTAGAGTTCTATCTTCAATGCCCCAGTCCATCTATTATGTTTGCCTGTTATGGATATCTTCAAGAGGCTACTTCAAAATTCTCTTTCTATTATCATTTATCGGTATCCACTTATTAAGGTACTGATATGGTACAACTTCATTTTTCTTTATATATCTTTAGCATATCCTATGTAATCGTATACATTTTTTACAGGTTCATACATACCGTCAACAATATGATTCTTTATTTTCCTATTTGATAGATTAGACTTTGAGAAGGTTGTTGAATCTTATACTAGCACTTTCAATTTATTTCCTAAATTTCTCATTTTTAAGTGACTTATGTGTCTAATCTTATAGGTTTGCAGAACAACATGATTTGAAAATCAGATTCATTCACTTTCTGCATTGCAAACTACCGTCTCACAGTCTGTTGAAATACCTACCATTACACTTTCTGACCTCATTGATGTTACTTAGAGTATTGGTTCATAAATTATGTACACATACCGGATTAAAGTTCATGTTCTAGCATTTTCACGGATAGATGTGGTATGAATGCTGTGAAAATATTTAGCTACATACAATTGTCTTTTGATAATAGTTTCTTCCTGAATTGTTCTACCAAAAACTCCATATGTGTCTCTAGATACTTATTCAACATATTCTACATACATTTTCTGACATTTTAACCGACCTTACAACATTTCAAGAAATTTGTTAGAGGACATAGTAACGTCATCCATTTTTATTTGGGTGTCATTTAAGGATGAAAATTAGGATTGCGAAATGAGGTAATACATATGAAATTTACATCACAACTTTTGGAGATGTTGCAGAAAAAAATTGGATATGACAATGCCTCAACTTCAAGAACTACTTAGCCCGGTAAAAATTTAACTCTTTCTTACAATAGGAAAAATTAAGACTTGTCTTTAATTATAAAGTTCTTAATAATAATGTTATATCTTATATGAAATGTATGTATCAAGATGCATTGGAACTGCTATGGCACCTTGTCAATTCACGTTTATGGAAAAAGATATATATTTTATGTAAGAATAACAAACAAAAACCACGGATTTGTTAGTGCAAAAGATTTCACTGCTACTTCGGTTCAAAAGATTAACATCTTACCCATGTTGGGTACTTGACAACATCTTCGTATGTATCACTTCTCGCTTTCTACACTCATATAATCATTTTTTACAAGGGCAGTTTAATACTTGCTATGTTTCTTACTCATTTCATATTTTACGGTGCTTAGGACTTCACACATCTCCATATAGGATGTACAATATTTTTTGACAACTGCTTCCTAATAGATACATATGAGCTTAATTACCATGTTTTGATTTTTTTTTGTTATTAAAAGAATATGTGTAAATATTTTATAGACGAGGACATACTTTGCCCAACTTTATCTAGCTTTGATATCTTTTGTTATTAAAAGAACATGTGTAAATATTTTACAGACATGATCAAATTTTGGGCAGCTTTATATGTATTATGCATTGTACAACCAACCCAACTTTTCATGTAGAACTCTTGTGTTTAGTCGTCAATGTTATTGCATTGTCGTCGTCAAGAAAGTATTTACATTTGCACGGTGTAGGACACACTCGCTATAAAATGATGTTTCTTCCTACGTAATCTATTGTAATACAAGATATTAGTCACAACTTCTAAAGTGTTTTATATTTATTTGTAATACAATATATTTGTCAATCTCTTTGAACTGTTTAAGATTTATTTTTCCTACTTTTCTTTTTACGGACTATCTTCAAATGTTTTATCATTCTTTAAATCAAACATGACAATACAAATCAACTCATTTCCATCCATTATCGCATTAAACCCAAAAACTAAAGCTTCTGGTGCAACGCACGGATTTTACACTAGTTATCATGTTGTAAGTACAATATTTTAGTCCATATTCTTCTAGCATACATAAAAAGAAGAAAATAATCTATAAAAACATAGGTCAAATCAAGAAAACATGGAATGAATAGAAATTCAAGATTCATGACTCATTACAAGAATTAATGTCTTGCAGGTTACAAACATGGTCGCCTCATTTTTTGATCGTGTTGACGATATACTTCAGCATACTCACAATTGTTTTCCCATTTCAGACAACTTGTTGGGATAGGGTTCAACTGAAACCTTCGATCACAATCCAAAATACTTTAGACTGAATTACCTAGTAGTAGCCCATGCTACTTACAAGTTACTACCACACTTTGTAATTAGTAGATGCGGTACTATGTTTGAGGTTCTTCATAATATACATAAAAACATTAAGTAATTAATTTTAATATAATTATACAAAACTAAAATTAATAACAGATACATAATTTATCTTGTTAAGACAATTCGTTTAAGACTCTGGATCCTTCTTGAGCCTTTCAACCACTTATTGTACCACATAAAAGAGGTTAGATTGTGTACCGAGTTTGTGTTTGTATTAATGTATTGAATTCACGTAATACACTCCAAAATGTAATAATATCATAATTCATAAACTCTAAAGTAATGTAAAAAAATTAACATGTAAATTAAAGGGGAAACTCACCTAAATTGTTAAGTATATGTGTCAACATGTTGGTCCATCTTTCATTGATTATCTTCACAAAACCATCAATAAGATTTAGGGCATAGTTGCCCTTTAACGATATCTATCATTGTAACGACCCTACCTTTGTTATTAGAAATTAAAAAATAATATAATAAATTACAGGAGTGTGAGGGGGTGGTTATGGAGGACCATTTCAATACTCTCCTCCCTTGCAAGTGGGGATGGATGACTCTCTCTCTCTCTCCTTCCTTAATATAGAGAAAGATAAAGAAATAGGTAAAGGGAAAGAAGAGAGAGTGAGTGAACAAGAGATATTTAGAGAGAGACACTGGAATCCCTTCATTTAGAGAGAGAGAGGGAGGGAGAGAGCCAATGATCTGGTGAGCAACATTTTTGAGTTTGGTGACGACGACCATTCCATCGACGTCAAGTCTTCATCCGACGAAATCAGAGGCGCGACAATGTGGTCGGTGACGGTTTGGATCCGTGCAATCGAATCATCATTGTGAATGGAATTTTCACATCACGAAAGTATGTATCGAACATGTACGAATCATATTTGAATTGTTTTGTTAAATGTCTTTAACTCAAATCAAGTGTATCTGTGACCCATTTCTTTGTTAGTTCATAATCACAAGCATAATAAATAAATTATTATGTACATGTACGTATGGCTGGATGGACACATAACGTGTGCTCCTTTTATTCTTTCAATAATCATGTATAAAGGTGTGCATGTATGGATATGCTAATCAACAAGAACGTGTGGGCAATGTTTTCATTAGAATTCAACATCATTTAGCCAAAGAATACCTGGTTATTACTAATATCCCTTGTCAATGATGTCACATTTAAAGAATTAATTATTGAATTCACTATGAATTATATGTCTTTTGTAAGCCTCATATGGATTTACCATTGACGATCAAGTAATTGGTTTTGAATTAATATATGAGGTTGCTTATCTATATATGGATTCCGTCGATTGTGATGTTTAGTTCATATAAGAAGCCCAAGGAAACTTATATTCCCTTGAATAATTTATGTATTTTAATTTATCTTAAGAATAGTTTTGTAAGATAAATTGTGTATTTAGATGCCGAGAACATATCTGTAGACCTAAACAGAGCTCCTTAAGAATTAGGAGGGATTCGTGTATATAAGTAAAGGAGTATCATAATATAATTTCTCTACACATGGACGTAACTAATTTCATATGATAAGTATCTTAAGGTCCCGGTAATGATCATTTAAGTTAATTGCAGATCGAATGTGAAGTTTTCTGTAATGATACAATACTTATGCCAATTGTGAATGTATGTCCATTGAGTCAAATATTAGCCTTTCACCTAGCAATTTGTCTTAAAATGTGGGTAATTAATGATATTTATGATAGTCTTAATTATCCTAACGATGATGATAACCAATTCTGAAAATGACTTATCTTATTTAGATAAGGTATGCGTATCATGCAAATATAATTATATTTTCTAATAAATTTGGTTGGGTAAATATGGCGCACCTTGCCTTTTTTAGAAGATCCAAATCATAGCATACAAATATATACAGTTGTAGTTACTTATGTAAAGATGCAAAAAAATCAGGATTGGTAGTCAATAATATTATCAATCGTTTGACTTGCTGAAGCCAATAGAAGAATCTATTGAATATCTATTAATTGACCATGTATTTGGAAAATTGTATTGTTATGTTATGTTATCGTGGAAATGTGATTTCTGTATGTGCGATTGTTCAACGTTAATAAGTTGTAAATATGCAATAGTAACTATTGAAGCTTTTAAGTCGTAAAGTTGACGTTAAGATATTTGAACTGAAATATTCACATGAACCACTATTATATGTGAAAGGAAATGTTATTAAAGGAATTGGAATTTCCATAACATGAATAATGGCACTAAAACGGTGAGCGGAGCTAAGTGCTACACCTAAGGTGGGAGCTACCTCTAGAGTTCGTTTATCGATAGCCTAAAGGGCAATATCTTATGGGGGTGTCAGGTTCAGTGGAACCTAGTGGAAAGTCCACATATTGACTCAACGCTGATGTTATCATGTTCTATGTAATGATTGAGTGACCGCTTGTGCCATCGGTAAAAGCCACCAAAGCTGCCTAACAAACTATGAGATAAGACAAATTCGTAATGAATAAGCTAAGTGCTTATGATGAAGTCAAGTGCTTTTTTGAATGTTAAGGGTATATGTGCAATTATGTGAACTGCTAAGTGTATATGTGCAACTATGTGAACTGCTAAGTGTATACGTGTAATTATGTGAAATGCAAAGTGTGTATATGCAATTACATGAAGGCTAAGTGTATATGTGAAAATTAAAGTAAATACGTCGCATGTGTCAAAAAGTAAATATGTGAGGGTACACATGAAATATTGTATGTTATGTTATGATAATAATTATGAGTAAGTTATTTGTCACGAATTTCATTTCTATAATTATGAGATAAGGGTTTACTTGTGATTCTTTTTCACGAAGGTATGTGTATGTGAAACATTTATTTATACGAGATTTGTATTTTGTTCTATGATACATTTACATGAAAACGGGTACGAAAAATCATGAACCCCCTTTCTTTGATCAATTGCAATTGTTACTAGTAGTACTCATGAACAGTTTAGGTGAATATTATTCATAACTGAAAAAGAAGATAATTAATATGTTCTCTTGTTGTCACTATTTATGTTAAGAATGAAGTATTTAAAGTAGAGTAGTGAAGACTTGATTTCTACGCTAGTTGGTTTGACCTTATCTCGACACATACTGAGCGTTAGGCTCATACCATATATTCTTGTGTTTTATTGCAGGTCATGGTGAAAATAAATTTAGCTGTAGTTAGAGACTTGTCGCGAGGTCTGAAGGAATGATATCATTGTGCCCACTGGAACGAATGATCATGGTGTTGTATTAGAGATGTATACTTTTATTTATAGTGGAAGGTTAAGATGGTTCCTTCTGTTATTTGTGATATCATTGATGATTTTGAGTAGCACTCGGATCCGACGTGGCATTCATTATGTTCCCGCTGGCCACCGAGGATCCAACTGTTACAGGTGGTGTCAAAGCAGTAGTTCCTCGAGACATGAGATATCCTATTATAGATAGCATAAGATCTTTAGTATAGAAAAAGAATAGGAGATCAAAAATTTAGGATGACCTCCATATATTTAGGAGATAACATTAGTATTAGAGGGCCAACCAATAGGGAGATAGAATCTGCCATGGAGATTACTAATTGTCCCAAAGAGAAGAAAGCGGCTTTAGTAAACCACATAATACCAAATTGATTATTTGTGGAGACACAAAAAGGGGAGTCAGACAACTATCTTTCTCTCAAATTCTCATAAGATGTACATAGTATGTAGTTTTTTAAAAAAGAGGTTCTCATGTATGAATTAGGATTTTGGAAGTGATATGAGATTTTTAGATAAAGTTGTGGAAGATCTTGACAGTTCATCTGAAAGAGATATTGACTTCATTATCGATGTCATACTGGAAACTATATCCACATGAGTTGGATGAGCCGAAAAATAAATGAAAAGGACAATTAGATAAGGAATAGGTAAGGGTTGGTATTTCCCTTGGAGTGCTTTTGTTATTTAGACTCTATTGGTTATTGAATAAGGTCGTCATAAAGATAAAGATATTTTCTTCTTCATAGATGAAGAATTGCAACAAGCAACCGTCTTCTCCAAGATTGACCTCCATTTAGAATACCATTAGCTTAACTACAATATAGAATATTGACATATCAAAGATTCCAAGAATTCCTAGTGATATCTTTCGAGCTCTCAAATGTGTTAGCTACATTAAGTCGATGAGTCAGGTGTTTTGAGGTTACTTAGGAAAGTCTATGTTGTTTGGTGTTGTTGATATTAGATTCCTTACACACTACTAGTCAATTTATTGATATATCTATTAGACGATATTGATGTTGAACTCACTTATGATCTTGCATGTATGATTAGGTTTGGCTTTATAACATGAGCCACTTAGATTATCTATGATACATGATTGTGGTAACTGGATCTAATTATTTTAGTTGGATAAGACATTAATGTTTGTCAAGATTCTTGTTTAATTATAGCTAATACAAGATTTATAAGTTAATTCATGAATATTGATTTTGTGATATGCTACTTGCTAGTAATAGGTACTATCATTTTTTTTACATATCGTCTATCCCAAACTGGAGTTATAAATGTCTTTATTGTTTATACCATAGTTGTGCACCTTGATAGATTAATTTCAGTGAGTGACAACCCACAAATTGACCCTTACAGGTTCCTTTCAACCTCTAGCTAGGTTAATTAATCTTTTCTCTTATGTGAAGATATATTGTTATGGATTTGTTGTCATGCAATTAAGATCTTGAAGGAGGTAATTATCTTATTGTCAGAGAAGTCTTACATACAAGGGAATGACTCTAAAGTAAGAAAACAAGAAAACAGGTCCCATAGAATGTGAAGAGCAAACAGAAGAATGGAGGAATTGAGATTTGAGTCAAATATTATGGGATTTTTTCTGTCTCTTGACCAATAAATTTTGGGATGAAATTTTTTTAGTGGGATAGATTGTAACGACCCTACCTTTATTATAAGAAATTAAAAATAATAATATAATAAATTACAGGAGTGTGAGGGGGTAGTTATGGAAGACCATTTCAATCCTCTCCTCCCATGCACGTGGGGTTCTTATTTATAAATGGATGACTCTCTCTCTCTCTCTCTCCTTCCTTAATATAGAGAAAGATAAAGAAATAGGTAGAGGGAAAGAAGAGAGAGTGAGTGAACAAGAGATATTTAGAGAGAGACACCGGAATCCCTTCATTTAGAGAGAGAGAGAGAAAGGGAGAGAGCCAACGATCTGGTGAGCAACATTTTTGAGTTTGGTGACGACGACCTTTCCATCGACGTCAAGTCTTCATCCGACGAAATCGGAGGCGCGATAATGTGGTCAGTGATGGTTTGGATCCATGCAATCGAATCATCATTGTGAATGGAATTTTCACATCACGAAAGTATGTGTCGAACATGTAGGGATCGTATTTGAATTGTTTTGTTAAATGTCTTTAACTCAAATCAAGTGTATTTGTGACCCATTTCTTTGTCAGTTCGTAATCACAAGCATAATAAATAAATTATTATGTACATGTACGTATGGCTAGATGGACACATAACATGTGCTCTTTTTATTCTTTCAATAATCATGTATAAAGGTGTGCCTGTATGGACTTACTAATCAACAACAACGTGTGGGCAATGTTTTCATTAGAATTCAACATCATTTAGCTAAAGGATACCTGGCTATTACTAATATTCCTCGTCGATGATGTCACATATAAAGAATTAATTATTGAATTCACTATGTATTATATGGCTTTTGTAAGCATCATATGGATTTACCATTGACGATCAAGTAATTGGTTTTGAATTAATATAAGAGGTTGCTTATCTATATATGGATTCCGCCGATTGTGATGTTTAATTCATATAAGAAGCCCAAGGAAACTCATATTCCCTTGAATAATTTATGTATGTTAATTTAACTTAAGAATAGTTTTGTAAGATAAGTTGTGTATTTAGATGCCGAGAACATATCTGTAGACCTAAACAGAGCTCCTTAAGAATTAGGAGGGATTCATGTATATAAGTAAAGGAGTATTATAATATAATTTATCTACACATGGACGTAACTAATTTCATATGATAAGTATCTTAAGGTCCCGATAATGATCATTTAAGTTAATTGCAGATCGAATGTGAAGTTTTCTGTAATGATGCAATACTTATGCCAATTGTGAATGTATGTCCATTGAGTCAAATATTAACCTTTCATCTAGCAATTTGTCTTACAATGTTGGGTAATTAATGATATTTATGATAGTCTTAATTATCCTAACGATCATGATAACCAATTCTGAAAATGACTTATCTTATTTAGATAAGGTATGTGTATCTTGCAAATATAATTATGTTTTCTAACAAATTTGGTTGGGTAAATATGGTGCACCTTGCCTTTTTTAGAAGATCCAAATCATAGCATACAAATATATACAGTTGTAGTTACTTATGTAAAGATGCAAAAAAAATCAGGATTGGTCTTCAATAATATTATCAATCGTTTGACTTTCTGAAGCCAATAGAAGAATTTATTGAATATCTATTAATTGATCATGTGTTTGGAAAATTGTATTGTTATGTTATGTTATCGTGGAAATGTGATTTCTGTATGTGTGATTGTTCACCGTTAATAAATTGTAAATATGCAATAGTGATTATTGAAGCTTTTAAGGCGTAAAGTTGACGTTAAGATATTTGAACTGGAATATTCACGTGAACCACTATTATATGAGGAAAGGAAATGCTATTAGAGGAATTGGAATTTCCATAACATGAATAATGGCACTAAAACGGTGAGCGGAGCTAAGTGCTACACCTAAGATGGGAGCCACCTCTAGAATCCGTTTATCGATAGCCTAAAGGGCAACACCTTCCGGGGGTGTCAGGTTCAGTGGAATCTAGTGGAAAGTCCACATATTGACTCAGCGCTGATGTCATCATGTTCTATGTAATGATTGAGTGACCGCTTGTGCCAGCGGTAAAAGCCACCAAAGCCGCCTAACAAACTATGAGATAAGATAAATTCGTAATGAATAAGCTAAGTGCTTATGATGAAGCCATGTGCTTATTTGAATGTTAAGGGTATATGTGTAATTATGTGAAATGCTAAGTGTATATGTGTAATTATGTGAACTGCTAAGTGTATACGTGCAATTATGTGAAATGCAAAGTGGGTATATGCAATTACGTGAAGGCTAAGTGTATATGTGAAAATTAAAGTAAATATGCCGCATGTGTCAAAAAGTAAATATGTGAGGGTACATGTGAAATATTGTATGTTATGTTATGATAATAATTATGAGTAAGTTATTTGTCGAATACGAATTTCAATTCCATAATTATGAGATAAGGGTATAATTGTGATTCTTGCTCATGAAGGTATGTGTATGTGTAACATTTATTTATACGAGATTTGTATTTTGTCCTATGATACATTTACATGAAAATGGGTACGGAAAATCATGAACCCCCTTTCTTTGATCAATTGCAATTGTTACTAATGGTACTCATGGACAGTTTAAGTGAATATTATTCATAACTGAAAAAGAAGATAATTAATTTGTTCTCATGTTGTGACTATTTATGTTATGAAGTATTTAAAGTAGAGTAGTGAAGACTTGATTTCTACGCTAGTTGGTTTGACCTTATCTCGACACATACTGAGCGTTAGGCTCATACCATATATTCTTGTGTTTTATTGCAGGTCATGGTGAAAATAAATTTAGCTGCAGTTAGAGACTTGTCGCGAGGTCTGAAGGAATGATATCATTGTGCCCACTTGAACGAAAGATCATGATGTTGTATTAGAGTTGTATACTTTTATTTATAGAGGAAGGTTAAGATGATTCCTTCTGTCATTTGTGATATCATTGATGGTTTTGAGTAGCACTCGAATCCGACGTGGCATTCATTATGTTTCCGCTGGCCACCAAGGACCTGGACTGTTACAATCATCTTCATAATTGCATCATAAAGAGAACCCATTGTATGCTTCTTATCCCCTCCACAAACTTCAAAAAAGTCACAGCATGGTCAATTGTCCTTATACCTCTAACACAACCATCCCAAAAAGTCATTTTCCTAAGCAAACCATTTATCATCTTCCCATTTGCTATATGGCTTTCCTCATTACTATAATAATATGTCCAAAACAAGGTCTTCAAGACTACCTTCTTGTCCAATATGCTTTGCAATGCGATAAACTTTGTTGTAAATTTAGTGATGACTTGCTTGACTAAAATCACCATCATCAATGACAAGAGATGAGATCAAATTAATGAAGGTAGTCAACTCCCGTGCTTGCTTCACAACATTTGAAATGCTTCTTATTTTTCCAAAATATTTTAAGCTCAAATCAATGTAGTGGGCAGCACAAGGTGTTCAAAAGATTCCATAAGCGTGGTCTTTCATCAATGTTTGCCTGGCTTTCTCAAGTTTCTACCATCATAAATGATTATTTACACCATGTTCTCCACATCAACTTATTTCATCATATATTAGATCAACTTTGTAATGTGTTTTTAGTCTTTGATCCGATCGGATTCGGAGGCGTCCACTGATTTGAGGAAGACTATCTTTCCATCGCAGTATACTAACAAGTTAATGATTTACTTCCTAGTATAGCTATTATCTTATATTGTAGCACACTAGCAAGTTAATGATTTGCTTCCTATAATAGCTAGTCAAATCATCGACCATGATGGCCATACCATACTTTTGCCATGTTGCCTTCAAACTGTCAAGTAGGTTTTACTTCAACTTTCTCCATTAGAGTACACTTGTTCATGACTTAATATAGAGTAGGAGCTTTCACTCTTGTATTGCCCTGCACTATCTCATCAATGACATGTTGAAGGAATGACTCGCTTAAGGCATTTATAGAAATTTGTTTATGAAGAAAATCTTTGAAACAACTTTTCTAATCCTTTCCACAACATTTGAAAAAAAAATTCATTTCTCAATTGTCTACTTTGCATCTTGTGATGGAATATAGGAGCCTCTCAATGCATGAGCTTTTTTTTTTTCAAAATTGGTTCGTCGTGTAGTATTTTGCTTCTTTTTTGGCCAGCTCCCACTCCTTCCGACACCACCTCTCCAGCCTAAATATCAAATATAGACTACCGCTAGTGTTTGGATCGTCTGTTGTGGTGCTGTGGTGCGGTACAACACCATAGCACCACAACATAGAACCCACTCGCCTACCGCTATATCCATGCTTGGATAATTCGTAACCTTCATGCTTGAACCTAGCAGAATCTTTCATTGTCTGTGTATATGTCATCTTCTCAAATGTAGTCTCAATATTAGGAGGATACAAAATAATCATTTTTCAGGCTATTCGTCAATTGCCATGTAATCTCGTTGAAACAATGCCTCCATAAATGATGCGTCCACTGTGAATTTTTCTTTTTTTACCTTCTCAAAGTTAAATTTGCTATGCTCTCATATGCTCTTTGATTTATTTGAGGAACTTAATGTACATGGCAACATTTTTATGCCTTCCCACAAGATGTTACTTGAATCTTGTAATTCTTCCTCTACGATTTTGTCTTCCATAAAATCGACATTCAGTCCAGTATTTGCTACCTTCAAGCATATTGGTATACAACCTTCTGATCTTCCCATCTCTTATCGAGAGTCTGAGTCAAAACCCAATCGATCACTTCTGCTTTCCATGTCATTCACGTGGAGGTATTATACAAAGCAGATTCATAAATAAAAACATTACTTGAAATTAAATTATTCAATTTAGACAAATGAATTAGTTAGATTAAGACACAATCTTTATATTTTCGATGTTGTAAGAACTATCTAGATACTAAAATAAGTCAGCATTTAAATTAATATCTTACAAAATAAACTTATCTTCGAAACTTCAAATACAATGCGATGCATTGATTATTCGATGATCTTTTTTTTTAAATGGCATATAGATCTGTACAATAATGATGATATCGTATTGTTATCATGATACAAGATTAATAATAAGATAACCAAAGGAAAAGTAAAGAAAATAATTCAAACTCTAGTATACATTAGTAACCTACTACCAAATCTAAAGAACAAACATACGAAAATAAGCAAACAAAAGATACCAAATTCTAAATTTTAAAGACAAAAAAGGAGAATCCAGAGAAAAATACTTAGCTAAGGCTTACGCTTGGAGAATTTGGAGAATATTTTATAATGAATCAAAAAACTAATATTCTATCTAAATATTGCAAAATGACCTCCATAACGAGCAGCTTGCCGGCGATACAAAAGCAATACGTGCCTCATGGGGGTGGCATCATGAAAAACAACATTCTACCCACGATATGGGTGGTACCATCATAATGACATGAAGATGATATCTTGAATTATATATGTAACTAGGATGCTACCTGCGCTTCGCTGCAGTATAGATTTAGGATTTTTTATGTAAAAATAAATGTGTATATGTTAGAATCATAAGAAATACATATTCCTGGAGAACTTTTGTAATTATTTAGAAGAAACATATTGTTAATTATTAGAATATCATATATCAATAATATAAAACATGTTTAAATTAAGATATTTACATAAAATATACGACAAATAAAATTTGATTATCAAACAATTTTTCAAAATACGATTAATTATATACAATACATATGATTAATTATATACAATAAAATTAAATATATCCATATTTTCTTTACATAGTTTGTTACTTTCACTTGCTTTATTTTTCTTGATAAATGATTTGCTTCTTTGTTGGACACCTCATGCTAGACATAACTGGTAAAAAGCTTAGGAAAAAGGGGTAGAAAACTTAAATGTTTAAGGAGAAAACATAATACAGTAGGTAAAATCTTAAGTATTATAAATTTTGTGTTAAATATTTGAAAATAAATCTGGAACAAAGTTGGTAGTAGGAAAAGGTAAAATAACTTTTTAATGTTGTTACATCAGTCATAAAATTTAAAAAGAAATGGCAAATGTGGAATCATGTAGTTTATTAATTACAAAAAATGATGTATGAGGAACGTATTGATTATATATCAATCAATAACTGCTTAATTCAATCTGCAATAAAATGTTAGTATCGAATAATAAACATCGAGACTTCAATAATTATGTGTATTTCGTCTCCGATTGATTCTCCTCCTAAGCTATAGTTGGCATCGAGATTTTTCACTCAATTGGTGCAGTAAAGGCTCCGCGAACCACGCCATGTCCAATCCACATGTAATGGGTATATTCTTGAACTTGTCAACCATCCAGACCTACAATACCATCAATACAACTTGCCCCAATCTCCTATTGGCTTCAATCACATAGTTGCCCCCATTTAGGAAAGAATCATCTGCAGAATAATTAAGTGTATGCTATATGAGCCCAATTACTTTGATTAATAGTATGATTAGATTGATATTAGTTATCAATTGACCTGCAACCACGAAAAGCTTAATAAACAAATATGCCAAAACGTAAATAGAGAATATGTAACTTATTGTCTGGTAGAGAAGGGATGAGAGATTGGACAAATCAAAGATGTTGAAATTGTCAGAAACCTTGCGTCCACGAATGTACATGGCCATCCAAAAGTTGTACACCTGTCTTGTCGAGAGGAGCAGCAAGGAGAGTTTGGAGAAACACATGGAAGAGAAAAGGGGAAAACACTGGAAGAACCACATGGCAAGAGCCAGGTGAAAAATACAGCTTTAATATATGCATATATAGATTTATATGGAAATGAAGTTGGATACTTTACAGACATTGGAAATCACAAAATGTATTCTGATCTTAGTTTTTGAACATCACTTGATCTTTTATATATAATTTTTAAATGTGAAAACATGAAAGGTGGTTGTAGCTTTTTTTATTGCATACGTACTACCCCATTATAAACCCTATCAATTTATCTATTTTATGGATACAAAATAAAAATAGACATATTTGATACATGTACTTAAATTAGTACGGCAGTGAAGTTACATGGGAATTAAATCTTCTAAAGGAATATTCTTGAATTATGCGAAATAAAATACATGATTATAGAATCATATACACATACCTTATAACTTATATCAGCAATAAAATCAAAAGAACATAATAAGATAGCTCTAAAATAAATACAAAAGTGCAACATCTCGAACAAAGAAACTTTAACGGAAAAGGATGTAGAAATAACATCATTTTTTTCGGAATAGAGAGGAGAGACATCTGAGAAGTAAGAGAGAGGGAGTGGCATGAAGTGTGAGAGAGGGGGAAGAGAGATGGAGAGAGGGAGAGAGGGAAAGAGAGATCGATAGTGTATTTTACAGAAGGAGCAAACAGAGTACCACGTGTTGATATTTTGAAAGTTGGGAAATGATCCCAACTTTACAAAGGAACGATAGAGTACCATGTGTTGATTTTTTGAAAGTTGGGAAAGAAACCCAGCTTTAATATATTTATACTTTTTTTATTTTATATATTTATCTATTTTTATTATACGAAATACATAATTATAAAATGAAACAAAATACATGTACGATAATACATATTTGTATATAATATTTAGTAAGTATTGTATAGTTATATATATTTATTACACAAAAATACATAAGTGTCAAACGAAAATCAAAATAAAAAATAAATTTGTCAATATTTTACTAAAGACGCTATTTTAAATATGTAAGCAAATATTACTCACTCTAAGAGAGATCTCCATGAGTGTTAATCAATTGTAGGGAGTTACTTTTTTTAAATATAGAAACATGAGAGAGAGAGGGAGAGAGAGAGAGTGAGTGAGTGACGTTTGGGGATAAAAAGGAGGGAGATAAAAGAGAGACATGCGTGGTGGGGAGAGGAGTGCACGAGAGAGGTCAAATATATTCCACATGTCCGTTGGAGGGAGGAGGATGTAAGGGTGATGAGGGTGGCCACGTGTCAAGTAGATAAGAAAAAAACTCAGCTTTAGTATATTAAGAGATATTAAACTTCGTGGACTTTGTGATTGAATAAAGTTTTAAAAAAGGATAAATTACAAAAGGCCTCAACTACACGTTTTACAAGCTTCAATTTTCAAATGTAACAAAGATGGTCCCGAACTTTCAACTTCATGGTTTAACGTCGACATTGTGGAAGCCTTTGAATGCCTATATTTGAGATAAAAAAAAGAAGGGATTTTTACATCCATAACCCTGAATAATTATGCAATTACAATCATAACCCTACGTAATCGTGAATTACATCTAGAACCCTCAATAGTCTTAACTCTTACACCCATAACCTCTGAGTTAACTTCCATCCAACATTCCATTAACTTTGACGGTATCCGTCAAATATTTTACATTTTCTACCCTTTAAATTCTATTATTTATGAATAAGTACACTCCTCCATCCTCATGTCCCTCCCCCTCCTCTCCTCCTCCCACACCCTCCCCGTCGATCACCACCTCCTCCCCGTCGATCACCACCTCCTTCCCGCCGACCCCCCCCCCCCCCGCCGCCGCCGACCTTCTCCTCCTCTCCTTTCCTCCTCCAGCCCCGTCGAAGCCTCCCGCCCTCCTCTAGCCTAGCCCCCCCACCCCCCATCCCACCCCACCCACCCACCCGTCTGACCTCCCCCCACCCACCCCCTAGCCCAGGCAGAGACCCCCCAAGCCCAACCGCCTCAGCCTGTCCCGACCTCCCCCCGCCAACCCTCCCTCGTCGAGCCCGCTTCCCCCCACCCCAACCCGATCGAGCCCGCCTCCCCCCTCCCGGTTGTGGAAGTCGACCTCCCCCGACCCCCATCCGCCTCCTCCTGGAAAGGGTCCCGCCGAGGCCGTGCCACGGGAGCTGGATTGCAATAACCTGGCCCTTGGCGCACTTGATCCCCTCCCACGCACCGGAGCACACGTTGAGGCCGGTGTCGTTGCAGCCATGGAGGGCCCCCATGGGATCGAGTAATGCGTGCTTGAAAGTGAGCAGCCCCTCGTAATTGGCTTGGCTGATGGCTACCTCATCCCACGCCGATGCGGTGAGGACAAGAGATAGGAGGAGGAGGGCGACGAGGAGGCGGCATTTCCTGGAAGCCCCCACACCCCGCGCCTACAAGCCCCGCCCCTCCCTGTCGCCGCCACCTCCTGCTTAGAAGCGTCCCCGCACGCCTGCAAGCTTGGAAGCCCCTTCCATCCCCGCCACTCCTTGCGGCCCGCCACCACCGCCTCCTGCCTAGAGATGTCATTTTTTTTATTTTTTATTTTTTACAAGTAGTTGGATAGATTAACCCAATAATATAATTGGATTAACAGGAAAAAAAATGAACGGACGGTTATGGGTGTGAGACGAAGTGATTATTTGAGGTTTGTTATGTAATTCACGATTATGCAGAGGAAAATTCGTGTGGGGGGTAACTTGGTAAACATATTCACTATATGCGGTCGAAATTATTTTTTTTATTAACTACAGTAGATAAGCCGCCTCTTGAAGAGGCGGCTTTGGTTAAGTAAGAGCCGCCTCTTGAAGAGGCGGCTTTAGACCAAAGCCGCCTCTTGAAGAGGAGGCTTTGCGCCAGAACCTTAAAAAAAGAGGGAAGCAGCAGCTCTGCTGCTCGCAGAGCTACTGCTTCCCCCTTTTTTTTAAGTAATTGATACGTTGGCGAAGTGAACGTCATGCACAGTATGTAATACCAAGTATGATATTAGGACAACTTTAAAAGATAAGATTCATAGACAATAGTGAAGTGAAGACAATAGTGAGATTCATAGAAAGTAACTTGATCATATAGAAGGTGCATAACGCAAGCGACAAGACAATAGTTGCAAACAATATAAATTACATGCTTGGTTTACATTATAAAAAATTGCCAACATCACATTCTATGGTCTACGCTCCCTCCTCCTTTTGTATTGTAATTTGACAGGTCTTTCATCCGCCATGGTGGTCTCCGGTGGTCTAGGGTCAAATCCATGCAGTTGGCTGTTGCGATCTATGTCGTCGATGTTGGTCATCTCGGGGCCTTCAACTCCAAAGAAGGACAACGGGAGGGGTGAATGATGTGAAGGTCCTGTATTGTGCTCCGCTCGATCCCTCCGTGGTGCAGGCGGCATTGTAGGCTCCCTGGATGTCCCACACTCAGGAATTGGGGTCTCAAATTCTATGCCAGACTGAGGGGGTTGTTGTGTATCCACTGGGACATCTCCCTCGCCAGAAGACCTCTCTCCTCTTTGTTGTTTACCACATCCCCGTCCCCGTCCTCGAACACGTGAACGGCGATGAGATGTAGCTTCTGCATCGGCGTCTTCCTGTGAATGCTCATCTGTAGGTCCATCTCGGAACTGTCGTTGTATAGAGTCACGTATCCTAGAACTTGCTTCAGCAGCAAGTTCTCTAATACGTGGTGAACCATCATCGCAAAGTCGAACAATCTCCTCGAATTGAGACACCTGCAATATGAGCAAATGTTGTTAAAACATGTTAAATCATACTACAAAATGTAAATTAAGTAAATGCTATCTTACCGCGTAATCGAGTGTGCATCCATGTCGTCCAATGAAACGTCTTGTAATTCGACGATACCATGGCAAGTACTCGACGGTCGTATCTGGTCCTCCCAATGAAATGGGAGTCATCGACACCACGTAGTCTCTACGGATGTTCCATAGTCTAATATAGACTGCATGGAACTCCGTCCAATCCACATTGCTCTTTCCTCGGAGATCGATTGCATGCAATTGAGATGAAGTGTCGCTAGCCCTTGGAACCCCCTGAATGCCCCCAAACTGTCGAAGGACTCTGTCCGGTGTGTGTAGCTCAACAATACAAAAATGAATCAGGGGGACACTAGCCACATGTAAATCCTCATTGCCACGGCAATACAATGGCAACTGGGACAACACGTCCTCTGTATATGGCCTCCATATCACTTGCGTTAAATTAGAAATATTATAAAACCCGTTATAATTGAAAATAAAACGTAATAACGTGATAACTGAATACCTGCTCATATAGCTGTAGGTCAAGTGCATCCCTATATGGCCGAACCACATGTGTAGATTCCGCTGAGATATCAAACTCTGCATGCCACCTTGCCCCCAAGGGCTTCCCTTGCCAAAGAGGTCGGTGGTGAACTACCGGAGCGATATGGGGGAATCGCTCCCAAGCCCACAACTGCAACAGTATCAAGGGACCCCCAATCTCTACTACCCCAGCCTTCGATGCAACACACAACTGCCTGTACAAGTACGCCAAACAAGCTGAGCCCCAACTGTACCTCCCACAACTCTCCAGGTCCTCCAAAAAGGGTAGGTAGATCAGGGAGACCTCGTTTCCGGACTTGTCCAGAAAGATCACACCACCAAAAAGATGTAGAATGTACGCCCGTGTGTATCGCAGAATGGTATCATCATCGGTGTCCTCTGGCAGAACTGAGAAGTGCTCTAGTAGCCAAGTCATGCGGACTCGAGCGCCATCAATGTTGGGCCGTTCTGGCCGAACCCCAAGTAATCGCTCGCACAAGCCTGCCCAACTGGGAGAAGTAGTAGGACCAATCACTGCCTGACCATCAATCTGCAACCCAAATATGTACGCCACGCCCTGCAATGTAACTGTCATCTCCCCATGCCGCATGTGAAATGTGTGCGTCTCGGGACGCCATCTCTCAACAAGAGTTGTAATCAGGTGCTAGTCCAAGGATATGAAATCCATCTGCAATACGCCCAAAAAACCCGCTACGCAAATGCGCTCAACTATGCGCTCGTCCAAGGGGACATGCCTCAGTGTACTCTCCCGTCGTCGGCACCGTAGGCATATCGTCACCTGAAAAAACAAACACTTAGATTATGAAAATTATTCAAGGAAATATTAGTTTAAAATTATTAAAAATGTACTTACATCCCCTGCCCAAACAACAGTAGAACGGTGCTCCCTCTGCTGGCGCAAAAGAGAACGGTCAACTGGACCCGGCTCCATCTGTTCATAAACAACAATACAAATTAATAAACAATGACTTCATATTTAAATAATTTAAACATTGACATTACAAAAATTGAAAGGAATTATTCACATACTAGCTCTGTTGGAACATCTTCTTTTGTTATGACCCAAGCCCCCACAAATGCCACATTTATTTCGCGTCCTACCATGTGTGGCGTTCCGCCTATTATGACCTTCAACACCACAAGTGCCGCATTGAGATTGCACGGCATTCTCCCTCATGTCCATCTCATTGTGAATCCTCTTACTCTTTGGTCGCCCCTTTTGCCTTATTCTGCTATCATCTGGAATAACTAATGGATGGTCGAAACTGGGCCACTTGTCTCTGTCACCAATGGGGTAAAACAACCCTTCATATATGTGCGACTGAGCTTGCCAAGTATACCATGGCCCAACATATTCTTCTACACCTGTGTTCAAGTGAGATAGAACGGCACATGCATGAGAACAAGGGATTCTGTGAGTTTGCCATTTTTGACATGTACACGATGCATCACTAACCAAGACAGTTTGTTTCTTGCCACCTTTTAGACCGAATTGTGTTATGCGTTGTCCTGTGACAACCTCATACATGTGCAAGGGTGCTCCTTGTATGCGAAAACAACGGTGGCCATTACTTCTATCGATCCAGCGCTTCAACATGTCATGCGCGTATTTGGTATATTTCTCTCCCCGTAAAATACAATTACGCGCCTCGTCGTGACGGTCACAGAAGTAGCTAATGCAGTTGTAGTACGTCTTGAACACCAATGCCGCAACTGGTAGACTTCTTGCATCCTTAAGAACTGCATTGTAGCTCTCAGAAAAATTTGTGGTTGTGTAACCAAATCTATAGCCACCATCGAATGCAATTGTCCAACGTTCCTTTGGACAATCATGTGTGTCAAACCACTTTGCAGCATTCTCGTCGCATTCCTTCAGCTTGTCCATGTAAGATTGCCATTTTTCTTGGGAATAGACTTTTCCCGCCCTCATGACCATACGCTTTAGAGTTTGATTTTTGTGGGCGTCATTGAAATTACTACCCACATGTCGGAGACAGAAGCGCCAGTGTACGTATGGTGGAACAAATTGAACCTCTGGGTATCTGAGTGCAGCACGTAACCCAGGAGTACGGTCAGATAACAAACATATTGGTCCAGCACGATCACGGAAAACATACAAACGTAGCCTCTCCAGAAACCACGCCCAACTAGAGTCATCCTCCTCGTTGACAAAAGCAAAAGCCAATGGTAAAATGTGGTTAGCTGCATCGCTTGAGCAAGCAATAAGGATCTTCTGCTTATACCTTCCCTACATGTGTGTACCATCCATACTAACAATGGGCCTGCAGTGCCTGAAAGCCTCAATACAAGGACCAAATGCCCAGAAGGCCCTCTCAAATAGCTCCCCTTTGTCAACTGTTGTTGTGTCAATATTTGTAACCGAACCAGGAATAGCCTGCTCAAAGGCCCTAAAAAGATAGGGAAGTTCATTGTAAGATTTCTTCCAATCGCCGTATACCATCTCAATGCCTTTCCTTCTTGCGTCCCAAACCCTTCTTCTACTCACATGGAAGCCAAAATCATCTTGAATTGATGTCTGAAGATAAGAAACCTTGACTGGAGGAGATATCTTAATTTGATTCAAGAATCTGACAGCCATGAAGTTGCAATCCAGCTGAGGATGGTCTTGATTAACAGCACGATTCAAGCAAGTATGCGGCTTCTCAACCATTGAGACAACAAGCTGTCCATCTATTGGTCTACGATGACCACGCAATCTCCAAGAACAACCTCTAGCTCGTTTGCTGCAGTGTATATTCCACACCTTCTTATCTGATTCCAGTACCGTGAAGTTGTAATGACGTTTAATGTGGAAAACTTTCACGGCGAACACCAAATCGGCTTTGCATTTGAAAAGCATGCCATTTTTCAACTCGTTAGACAGACTAATCCCATCATCACAATTCATGCAATCTTTACCATTCAGAATATAGCCATCACCACCTCTCATGTTCAAAAATGGAATATCAGAAACGATACGGGTTCTAACATGATGATCCTCCTCTTCATTGTCATCATTTTCCATCTCATCATCCGTATTCTGTGGTGAGGGTTCCATTAACCTATCCAGTTCCGGATCATTAAATGGATCCATGTCTACCACGGGAGCAGAAACGGGAGGTATGGATCCACATTGTGGTACAGAAACTTCAGGTCCAGATCCGGGTATAGAGACAGCGACAATAAATATCACGGGCCGATATGCAGCACCCATCTCCTCAGCATATTCGACAATCTCTCGGACATCATCATCATATTCGACACATCCAATATAAAAACTTGCTCCATCTTGGGACATTTTACGAAAGACCTGTAACTCAAGTCCTTGAGCTAAATCCAACCTGAATACGGACTTAATGTGCTCAATCAGTCCCAAAAATG
The DNA here is from genome assembly GCA_037367405.1 of Ottelia alismoides. Classification (NCBI taxonomy): domain Eukaryota; kingdom Viridiplantae; phylum Streptophyta; class Magnoliopsida; order Alismatales; family Hydrocharitaceae; genus Ottelia; species Ottelia alismoides. The sequence continues at coordinate 48,073 of JAZKJV010010235.1, forward strand.
ACATTTCGAGACCGATTTTGATGGTTTTCATACGACCTCCTACGTAGGTCACGTCTTTACTAGACTTTGATATTGTACCCCCACAGTGACAGAAACAACGAACTTCTCGAGACATCCTACATACCATTACGTCGACATCAATGTATTAGAGTGAAGAAAATATTTCAAACAATTATTTAAAGCCTAAACATGTACCCAAAACCCTACACCATAGACAAATCATACCTTCCTTTAGGTGGAGAAGGAGATGAATAGCGGAAATGGGGCCAACGGACGTTGGCAAGATGATCGGAGAGCATACGGCGGTGGGAGGGGGAGCCCGAGGCCGCTTGGAGGTCGCAAGGGGGCTTGGGCGGAGGAGAAGAGGTCGCAGCTGCGGAGGTTCTGTTCGCGTGGAGGGAGGCACTGGCGGGCCGCTGGGGTTTATGCCCCGACAAAGCCGCCTCTTCAAGAGGCGGCTCTTACTTAACCAAAGCCGCCTCTTCAAGAGGCGGCTTATCTACGGTAGTTAATAAAAAAAATAATTTCGACCGCATATAGTGAATATGTTTATCAAGTTACCCCCCACACGCTCCGATTATGCAGGATAATGATTGTAATTACAAAATTACTGAGAGTTATAAATGTAAAAATCCTTAAAAAAAAGGAGACTCCTCTTTGTTCCATTTGAAAAATGAGGTCTTTCTGAGAATCAAAATGTAGTTAATTCCTAATTTACCATGAAAAAAATTAACCGAATACGGAATACTCCTGGTCTGAAGCGTCGTGAAAAAAAGCGGCTTGTGTGTAGGACCGGGCCCAGCCCGGATATAATTAGGCCCGGCCTAGCCAACTATCCACTCGCACGATCAAGGGTCGCCGGAGGCGTACGGATCTGGCGACTCCCCATCCATTCCTACGCGAAGTCCAAACTCCCGAGTCCCAACACGAAGAGCAGTATATTAACAGAGTCTAAGAACACGAGTCGTGGCCTCTGGAGATCTCGATCTCGATCAAACCAACCCGATCGGTACGTTGGATTCTTCTCCGATCGAGAATGGACGCGGAGTTGCTGGAATTGCAGCGGCAATTCGAATCCGTGCAGCAGGCGAAGTCCAGCGTCCGATTGTCCGAGAGGAACGTGGTCGAGCTCGTCCAGAAACTCCAGGATCTCCGTTTCCTCGACTTCAATCTTCTCCACACCGCATCCGGCAAGGAGTACATCACCCCCGTAATCACCAATCCGCTCCTCTTTACATGCAGATTGATATCCGATTCGCTCAATTTCGTTCAGTGTGGAATCCTTTCCGATCTGGATGCCCTTGTTGGTGGTCAGGGTTAGTAATCCTAGGACTTGTCTGGTGTGTGATTTTTTTCGTGAAGTGCAGGTATTGAGTTGTGGTTGTTCTGGAAAATGGTTCGTGTTATACCCTCTACATTAATCGATAGGTCCCGTTTCCCATTGTGGCTATGCGAAGTGATAGCACAGTATTTTTCCTTGGAGTCCGATCATGATATAGCACTTGACATTGCAATCTGATAGATTTTTGTTAGGTTGGCTTTACACATTTGTTAATTAGATCAAGCTCAATCGATTATTACTGATCATGATATTGCATTATTCCGGATGGGCATTTAATTGAAATCATGGAGTCACTGTAATCCAGACATGGCATTACAGAAATTGCATCGTTTACAACTTGAATTTACTGCAATTATTGATTACTTGGAGAAATCCACGTGCTCCAAGATTGTGCTTCGATTAGGATGAAAAATTAATGTCAAGGAGCATGATTAGGCACGTATCCAAGTGTTTATATGCTGTTAAGAAAAGCTAAAACATTCGTTTTCTCAGTGCTTGTTTGTTTAAGAAATTATTCTCCTATATATAGTTCCCATCTCTGCGTTATGGGGATCTGATATCAAGGGCTCGAGAAGGTACAGTTCAACTCGAACGCGACATTTACATGGACTTATTCCAGTGCTTGTTGTGTAAAACTGAAGGATTTGATGAAGGGAATGAGACAACCAATGAAAAATTTTGGAGGTGGAGATGTATAGGTATTTCATCAATTTTAAGGGGGGTTAAACAGTAAGAGTTTGTGTTGCTTTTGAAATAAAACATGATAAAGCATCCCAGCAATCTTCTAACACTCCCTGTTTATCTCACATCTTCAAAATTTTGGAGGAATCAATGGACATGGAAGTGGTTATGGATGTATTGAAATATCGCATATGTGTTTCTGGAAGTGAATGCGAACTTGCCATTTATTCATAATGACATTGTTTGGAGCACAAAGGTTGTTTTCTATTTGACGCGCTGATTTTAGATTTGAATGTAGACTGAATGATTTTGCCTATTATCTTTTCTGTCATATATTCGGATTGATTGAAACATTTCTTTTAAAAGCTGACTTATAGTGTGTTCTTGTTACACCAGGAGCAATTGAGGCTTGAAATCGAAATGGAAGTCACCAAGTCAGGTCGTGTCTCTCTGATTAGTCTATCTGACATAATAGGGGTAGACTTGTACCATATTGAGAGGCAGGCACAGCTAATCGTTGCTGATAACCCTGGACTGATGTTAATAAATGGTGACATTATATCACAATCATATTGGGACACCACAGCAGAGGAAATAAATGAGAAGCTGCAGGAATGCAGCCAGATTGCCCTAGCTGAGATTGCTGCACAGCTTCATGTTGGATCAGAGCTGGTGCTTTCAGTTTTAGCGCCTCGTCTTGGAACTGTGGTAAGTTTCTCGTTTGTTTGCATTAGCAAAGACCCCACAATTCAGGTGGTGTCACTCAAATTTTGGAATCTATATGTATATCCCATATTAATGTGCATAGATGTTGGATTTAATATTTGTACGCATAAGGAGATAATGGATTTGATATTATTGAACCTTAAGTAAAGCTTTGAATACGTTGGAAAGAAGTATGAAGAACCGTTAGATCATAGTGCAAGACAAGTTCGGAGGGACATGCTTAAGCTTTAGAGTTGAAAGTGGTTGTTGAATATGACATCTAATTTGGGATTACTCTTACCATATTTTTAATGCATATATGGATACCCGTTAATTTGTAGTCATCATTTGTCTAAATAAAATAAAACAATATAAATAGGTAATATAGCTCATGACTCGGGTGAATTCATGCATCCTGAACGTTAGTTTAAAAGCAAGTGCAATTCACAAATATCAGTTTTGGAGTCATATAAAGGCACCTGAAGTTCAATTTGAAAACTGTGCAAGTGTGGTTGAGACCATTTTTTTGCCATTTTTTTCGTTTTTCTCTAGCTAGTTTCATTTTTTCGAAAATGTTTACTGTTTCAACTAGCATAAATAGTATTGATTTCCTAGATTAAAGGGAGGCTGGAAGGGGGGCAGTTATACACACCTGCCTATATATCTCGTGTTAAAGCCATGGTTCATGGCGCGGCCAGGGGTATCACAGTTCCAACTAATCTGCCAATACTCTGGAGCTCTTTGCAGCAACTAATGCAGGAAATGAATGGTTCTACTGGCGTTTCAGTAGAGAGTTCCTTTTTCCAGTCGCTATTTAATGAACTGGTGAAAGAGGATGAGATACTAGGGTCTTTGCGTGCAGGAGTTCAATGGACACCCTATGTAGGAAACCTATTTTTATACTTAAGATGGATTTATTAATTAATAGTTAAATATTAAAATCGATAATTACCCATGTAGTGCTTTTGATTTGTGTATTGAACAGGTATTTGCACATGCTCAGAGGGAAAGTATAGATTCCTTTTTTTCACAGGTGAGGCATTCCCTGCAATTTAAGAAATATTTTATAAACCGACTCTCAGATGTGGTCAATGCATATTTACATTTAATCCTTATGTGTCTTACTAGGGCTGGTACTTAGACTTATACAGTCTTTGTTAGAGTATTTGGAGCATGTGTCACTTATGTAATAGGTGGGTAAATGGATACCTCCAGGATCCATTTACCCCACCACTGAGTTTAGTCCCATACCGCCTAGTGGTGGGACTTGGAGGCCCTGTAGAAGCTATATAAAGGACCCCAGGCCTCCTGTAACAGATGAGAAAGTCAATAGACAAACACGCCCAGTTAAGGGGCTTCTCCCGTGGTTTCATCCCGCTCCTCACGGAGTAGGGTTCCACGTAAAAATCCCGCGTTCTTTCTTGTTCTTTATATTTTTTCCATGTTCGCTTCCGCATGTTTATTTTCTAACATGGTATCAGAGCGGGTCGAATCTTGAGGATTTCAAGTTCTTATTTACGTTCGAGATTATTTTTTATGTTGAAGATCTGTTGTTCGTCCAGATCTGTTCATTCTTGTTCTACGTTAATTCTATTGGCTGGATTCATGTTTTTTTTAGGGTTTCATTTTTGAAACCTTATTTTCTGCACGGATGATCAAGTCCGCATTCGGTGAGATCTCTCTTGCCGTATCCATGCCAGGAGCTCTTGCTCCCAGGCGTCCGCGTGCAACCAGGCAGAGGCCCTCTAGCAGACAGGCATGGCAACCTCCAGAATAACTCCATAGAGGCGGCGTACATGAGCGCCACCACACCTGCCCTTTCCAAGCGCGCAGGCGGCACACGAAAGCTTCCCTGATTCCCATCGAATCCCCAGGGATATTTGGCGCTTGAGAAGCCCTAGGCGCTGAGCACTTCAACCCTCTCATCAACAGCACGCCGAGCATCTTCGACCTCCTCTTCTCCAACGTCGATATTCAGCAGCACATCCGTGCGAGTTCTAACACGGCGCACCCAGGTTGCCGTGACTTCTCCAGACTCTCACGCACCAATCTCTTTCGAGGAGGCATATCCCAACACGCAAGAGGACCAGGCGGAGGCCTTCTCTCTCCTTCGGCCTGCGACACCTTCACGTGCAATCGACGCTGCCAACAACTTGCAGCGCAGCAGTCCCGCTTCCATTCCAGATAACCGCATCTCCAGGCGGCTTCTCCTCCTTGCCAGGAGTTGCCGCAACCTCCAGGCGGGCAACAGGACACCCCATCCGGCGGCGCAAGACAGATCGCGCATAGGCGCGCCTCCCTTCCTCCAGGCGGCGCCGCCCCTGGCGCATCCAGCAGACAGACGCGACCACGATGCATCTCCAGCAAGCCCCCAGGCGGGGCTCGATGCAACTGCAGTGCGCGAGAGCGCGCGATGCTATCACCAGGCGGCAACAAGCCCTCCAGGCGGCGGCGAGCCCTCCAGGCGGCGCTCGATCCCCATCATCCAGCAGCGGCGGCCCCGATCGAGCTTCCCCTGTCCAGCGGCGGCGGGTCGAAAGCACTTTCCCCGTAGGAACCCTAAGGCGGGGCCACCCCTTTATAAAAAAAAAAGGTGTTTATTATTATTATAATGCCCAAAGTGAGGGCTATTTGCTGGAAAGTCCGAAAAAAAAACCTATTCATGTAAGCCCAATGGGCTGTATTTGTATGTTCTGAAAAGTGAAAAAAAAAAGAAAAAAAAAGAAAAAAAAGGAAGAAGAAAAAAAAAGGAGAGAGAAAGAGAAAAGAAAATGCCGGAAAAAAATGATGATGAAAACGGCATAAAAAAATGTTTAAAAAAAATATATATTGGCGGCTTAAAAAAATGTTAAAAAAAAAAATTTTGGCGGCTTAAAAAAAAAAATAATGATAAAAGCCGCAAGTTCATGGTTTGTTTTCCCCATAATTATGTATTATCTTATCTTCTCCCAACGTGGTCAACAACGTCATTCAGACCAGTATGGGAGAAAGGGGGAGTATAGAGTCACAGGTCTTGATTCAGATATCAGATTTTCCAGACCAGACAGACGTTCAGACTCTACCAATTTCAGATTCAGACTCGACGATGACGCATGCCAATCATTTGTCATTCTTGTTGGTCGGCCAGAGCTTTCATGTGAGCCATAGGGACTCCATAGCAGAGGACTATTCCCTATGCCATTAAGGGCAGGGGTTTTCATGTGGTATCATAGGGACTCCACAGTAGAGTACCATTCTCTGAGCCAGATAGACACTCCAGCCCCGTTCGTCCTCCTCACATGCACGCCATGAGAAGCAACGTCCTCGACTGCAGCAGTTGTGCGCGTTGGGTTGATATTGTCTGTAGTGTCATGTATTGTGAGTTGAGTTTCTTCCTGTTTGTCCAAGCTGAGCATTGCATGCTCCAGCTTGAGGGGGAGTGTTAGAGTATTTGGAGCATGTGTCACTTATGTAATAGGTGGGTAAATGGATACCTCCAGGATCCATTTACCCCACCACTGAGTTTAGTCCCATACCGCCTAGTGGTGGGACTTGGAGGCCCTGTAGAAGCTATATAAAGGACCCCAGGCCTCCTGTAACAGATGAGAAAGTCAATAGACAAACACGCCCAGTTAAGGGGCTTCTCCCGTGGTTTCATCCCGCTCCTCACGGAGTAGGGTTCCACGTAAAAATCCCGCGTTCTTTCTTGTTCTTTATATTTTTTCCATGTTCGCTTCCGCATGTTTATTTTCTAACAGTCTTAACTAGTCAGTTTCTTATGCAAACACTAGCAAATAGTTTGGCTTGATTTTACTCTAAAACATATGTGATTTAGTCAGTTTGGCTTGATTTTACTCTAAAACATATGTGATTTAGTCTAGTATGTGCACTGTGGCCATTACTCATGGATCAGATTTGGCCCGATCATGAACATTGTTTAGTTGGGATGCTTGGTAAGCATAAGTTGATTGTACATGAAGAAGATTGATTTAATAGAATTTTTGTATGACGACTATGGAAAAATCAATGGGATGGAATGAGATAATTGTATAAATGTATTTGTTAGAGTATGTAAAAGGTGGGCAATTGGATCTCTCCAGGATCCGGTTATCATGTTCTCTTGTTTAATCCCACATCATCTATAAGTGGGACTCTGGTCTACCTGTGGGGCTATATAAGAACTCCCATATTCCATGTATACAACGAGAGAATTATAATAGAATATCCAACCTCCCATAGTTTCATTCCACTCCTTTCGGAGTAGGGTTCCATGTAAAATCTGAGCATTACACTTTTATATTTTCATGTTCTCGATTCTGCTTCATCATTATTTATTTCAACAATATTCAAGGGACAAGATTTCTTATATAAAGTGAAAATCGAGGACCCTAATCACATAAAGGAGGGAAAGTACAGTGGAATTCTTAACAGGACTTCTAGAAATTGAAAGAGTAAAAATAGACAAAATAAAATGTCTAAATATAGAGAGAAAATCAATACCCACTCAAGTTGGAGCATATATATTGATCATGCCAAACTTGGAGGTTAACAGAGAAACATGCTTCTTCGGAAGAGCTTTCATGAAGATATCAGCAAGTTGTAGCTCTGTAGAAATATGAGCGATGGTAATCTTCACTTCACACATCACATCCCTGATAAAATAACAGTCCAATAAAATGACAATCCACCTCAATGTACTTGGTGCAGTCCATGAAATACTGGATTAATTGTAACATAAGCAGCTAGCTTGTTGTTGCAATAGTGAGAAACTGGAGTTGTAATGGACAATTGGTTCTCATAGAAAGGTGATAAGCCAACTAAGCTCACAAATAGATCGAGCCATAGCTCTATACTCTATTATGTATTATATCTCGAGGTAACTGTTTGCTTCTTGTTGCGCTAAGTGATCATGTTTCCACCAACAAAAAATGACAAAACTAGTGGATATCTCGAGGTAACTGTTTGCTTCTTGTTGCGCTAAGTGATCATGTTTCCACCAACAAAAAATGACAAAACTAGTGGCAAAATGTCTGTCCTCAGGAGGACTGGTGTACTCTGCATCTGCGTAGGATGTAATTCAGTGTGACCATTAGCAACATATAATACTCCCTTGCATAATGAATTCTTCTGGTAACTAAGGATGAGAAGAAACTCATGTCGATCACTGTACTTTGGCCTTTCCATATGCTGGCTAACTCAGCTTACACCATATGAGATATCATGTCTAGTATATGTAAGATGTTGAGTCCACTAGGCTCCTATATCGTGTAGTATCCTCAAACAAGGTGTTTGTTGAAGTGGCATGTCTGAGGCTCAACAGGAATGGAGAATGATTTAGAACCAAGGAAACCGACATTTGTAAGAATGTCAAGACAATACTTTCTCTGGGATAAATGCAATCCTTCAAAGGTACTCAATCCCAAGAAAAGTAGGTGACTAAGGTCCTTGGTAACAAATACCTTTTGTAGAAAGGCCTTGGTCTCGAGAATGCTTGCGCTGTCATCTCCATAATAACTATATCATCAACATATATAACAAGGATAATAATAGCTGAATTGCATCTCCGAATAACATGTAGTAGTCTTACACAGTCATGTGAAACCCATTGGAGCTAATGTCGGAGATGAGTTTGTCAAATTAGGCTTGTGGGTTTTGCTTTAGGCCGTATATAGCCTTGTGCAGACATCATACATACTCCCACTCAACTCAATGGTCTGGTGGTTGTGCCATATATACCTTTTCTTAATATCACCATAGAGAATGGCGGTCTTGGCATCTAAAAAAATGGTGAAGCCTTCTTCCACTTTAATTAGGGTCGCCGTCGTCGCCGACATTTATTCTTGCTCAAATCCATGATGAAAGATCCGACTATTTTTTAAGATGGTTGTCGGCTACCTAACAGAACCCCACAAGGAGGGATTTGAATACCACAAGACCATTGAAGTGGGTATATATTTTGACATCTAATAATTGATAAATCGGCCAACTATTGTTGGCAGCAAACAAAGATAATCATGCAGATAGATCCCCATCCTTGTCATTGGAGAGAAAGTCTCGCAATAATCCATGCCATAAGTCTGAATGAAGACCTTTGCCGCTAATCGATCCTTCAACCCGTCTATTGATCCATCTGGAGCATGTTTGGTTGTGAAGATCCATCTGCAAGCCACATGAGCAACGCCTGTGGGAAATGTCACAAGATTCCAAACACCCATTTTAGACAAAAACATTCATCTCCTCATCGATAACATGCGTCCATCCTGGATCTTGGAGAGCCATATGCTGGCACGTGGAACGATGGATGAGGTAACGAGCATATGGAAATATCTTGTCATAACTAGATATCCGTCAATGGTTTAATAGAAGTAAAATGTGAGATATAGTGAAGAGTACGTTGCATTCTGGTCTTCCTTAGAGTCAGAGCAATGGGCATATTGCAGAAGAGAGACCTTACGAGTATGCGGTATGTTTATGTGTGGTTGAGGGGAGGGGGAGGACATCTGAAGAAGGCTCATTATCATGCAGGGTGGGAATATGTAAAAGAACAGACTCCATGTAGTGCCTCTTCGAGTAGACTTGCAAAGGAGGCAGGAACTCGAAGGAAATGTCATTAAGAGTCTCCGAAAAGATACTCGTTTGTTCAGAAAAATCCGATACAAGTGGAAATGTAATACTGATGCCACTTGGTGATGCTGATGAGAACTTGGAGGCTACGATAGCGATCTAGATGTGAGTGTATTGGTGTAGCAACAGTTTGGTCTTCCAGAACACCAAGATCCGTAGCACCAAAATCGAGATGGCATAGAGCACGACGAAGGTGATGGTGGAAGGGTTGGGATTAGGGCTAGAGGTTTCAGAACTCCAATAGGACCTTCTGATACCATGTGGAAAAATCAGTTGGATGGAATGAGATAAATTGTATTCAAGAAATATGGTTTCTTATATATGTTTATATGGTGAAACAGAAACCTAATCATACAAAAGAAGAAAATACAATAGAGTCTTTAATAGGACAACTAGAAAAAGGAAGAGTACAAATAGACAAAACAAAATGTCGAAATATAGAGAAAATATAAATAACTGCCATCCTTGATTACAATACTTAACATTTCTATGAAAAAGATCTCGTGATCGACTAATTTTACCTTTCACATCTAGGATGGAAAAAGAATAAGAATTTCTTGATACTTATTAAATCAATTCTAACGAAATTTAAATAATAGAATTGTAGATTATGTCCTTGATTTGTTCATAAGTTTACAGCTCCAATACCAACGTGCACCCACCCATAGGTCCCTTGCATCGAAAACCGCTACCACCATAACTGAAATGAACATTATCAAGCAACATAACAATAAGTGGTTTGAGAAAACTAACAGGAACCTTTCCTTGTTTAGTTCATCAGACTACTCTGTTTTTGAGTCTACTATTAATGGCAACGGGTTTTTTGCTGTTTTATTGCCAATGCCATTTCTTAGATATACACACTCCAATCTCTTGCAACTGGAGGGAACCAGCCACCCACAGCAAAATATAAATTTTCTGGACACATAACTATAAGTCCTGAGCCTAACTATAACGTCTATTTTTTTAGTATAAAGACAAATATAGAATCGACTCCATTCCTAAATTTTACAGTAACTGAAAGCAGATAAGTCCCAAAGTTTGAACATCAGCTTGTATCTTTGTTCTCAAGAAAAGACATATACACTAAGATGCACAAGTCATGTTTTTTTTAACAAAATTCTTGTGTGTGTGCATCAGAATTCTTTTATCAGCTACGATGTGCTCCACAAACTTGCGATTCCCCAGCCGAAACAGTACTTGAAGGTAGTAGATTCAGCCACAATCTGCAAAGAGAGCAGTTTGAAAACACTTATTCTATAAGCATTTGGTTTTCTATTAATCACCATCTGTCCTCTTCAATGTAGTCCAGGTATCCTGAAGGTGTAGTCTCAGATAACATTTTTATCCATCCTTCCATGGTTGAGATGATGGATGCTGCTATCGAGGATGCGGTTGAAAATGGCAACTGGTAAGACTTCTTATGGAAGTTCACTGGCAAGTGATCCTGAAAGTTTGTATATTTTACTGACGTTACTGGCAGTTGGGATAGCTAGAGATTTTTATACAAATGTAAAACATTTATTTCATTAACAAGGATTGAAGCATTATGCATCTCTTAGTAATGGGACATATTGCGATTTTATCCTTTAGTAATTGACTATTACTACTTTGTTTCTTCTCGGGTGCATATTGCAGGATTGATTGTCTCACTGTTCTACCTGCAAGCCTTGGGTCTCAAGATGCCGCGAAGCTTATATCCTGCTGTCCTTGTGTCCAAAAGGCAGTTAAGGTTGGTGCTGGATTTTTATTTTTCTCCACTCTCTCTGTCTCTCTAAAGCCCTAGCTGATTTTGGATAACAAATTTGCAGTCTTCCAAAGCAATCATCTTGAGCGAATCATTCATATTCAGTGTCACATTTCTCAAGGTATTTTCTGGCTGGATCTTTATTTTTATGGTGTCCTAATTTGAAGAATGTGCCATGTATTTTAAATGGACAAAATTTTGCTGATTCATCAACCTGCTACTGGGATCATTTGTTGATCTCTATGAACTTATGCAGCTGGGTAGATTTAAGGCATTTGATAGTGTGATTAGCAAGTGAAACAGGGGCATTTGCTTTGTAATTCGTGTAATAGTTTCTTCTGCATGAAGGTCAAATATTGAGCATATTTACTAGAACATAACAAAATACAGAGATCACTAAAATATATGCTTGGAAAGGAATGCCCATTTTAATATGCTAGAAATCGTGATTGGTTATCTCCCAAGCCACTGGAAGGGGAACACATTTATGTTCACATATTGTCGACTACAGTGATTTCACCATATCTGTACCAGTGTTAGAAAATGTTTCTAATATTTCTGTCTTTTTTTTGAAAAAAAGACTCTTTTGGTTAGTTTTCCTGGTTGGCACGCCTTTGTCATGGACTCATAAGTAGGAGTAATTATTCATATTTCTTGGTTTGATTATATGTGCCCTCAACATGTTTTTGCTCTTCATCGCCCTATTGGTTTGTTGCCAATTTTTTACAACATACACTTACCTTTTTTTCAAGTGCATACTTCTAGTTGATATTGATTCTAACATCTTTATCCATCACAATTAAAGTGTGAATCTGAAAGACGATGCCTTTCGCGGAATTGCTCGTAAAGAATGGATTTTTACACTTGTGCTCCTTTGAACTTTGTCAATAACACTTGTATTACTTATTTGTAACAATATTTATGTATCCAAAAAACATCCTAGCAATATTTGTGGCAAGACCCTAAATATCGATTTCGGTCATCATATAGATGATTGGCTGAAATGACCTTTTGGGCAAAATTTGATCGAAATTCCAGCCGTTTCGGTCACAAGACCTATCGGCAACCCTAAATGCTTAAATGTTTGTTGGTCATTTCTGTGAAATTTTGGACACTTGTTGAAACTGAAATTCAACCAAAATTCGGCGAAATTTGATACCATGATTTGTACTCTTGCCATAAACCTCTGCTGGTCAAACTGTCAGAGATGATGGAATTTTCTTTGTCCTCAACTTCTTCACCTCTCACATTTTCTCCCATTTATTTTCGCATTGTCGGGTACATTGATTTCACGATTTCTGTATCGGGGTTAGAGGGTTATAAAATGTTTCTAATATTCCTCTTTTTTTTGGAAAAAGGATCTCTCTTTGGTTAGTATCCTGGTTGGCACTTGTTTTCCATAGACCAATAAATAGGAGGGTTGATTCGCATTTCTTGGTTTGATTATATGGTCTCTCAAAAAGGGCTGCCCTTTATTACCCTATTGGTTTGTCGTCATTTTTTAAAACACATGCTTACCTTTTTTTAAGTGCATCTTTCTAGTAGATATTATTTTAACATCTTCGTTTTCAATCACAATAAAAGTGTCAATGAGAAATATCGTACCTTTTATGGAATTGCTTTTAAAAAGTGGATTTTTAAAGTTTTTCTCCTCTGAACTTAGTCAATATACCCTTACAACAACAAAGATTTTCCTTACTTATTTTGTGTTAATCTTTGTGTGTCCAATATATTTGGAGCGGACACCATAGCGTGTTTCCACTTCTTTTGACTCCAAAAAAAACTGTGCATCCAAAAATTTCTTAGTAATATTTGCGTTCTTGCCATAAACGTCTGATGGTCAACCATCATAAATGATGGTTAAAGGGCTAAACAATAATCTGCATGCATTTCCTAATCTCTTTTTAGTACTCTTCATCTTCTTCAACTCTTCCATTTTCTTCTACCTCCAACCCCCTCCTTCCCTCTCCTATTCGAGCAAGTTATTGCATGTTGTCCAATCCTCATCCTTCCTTGGCAGATCGGGGTCTGAAACTCGTTCCTTCATGAGGACCATGGTAGTGAGGGCACCGAGGGTTTGGATGGGTTAAAACCAATGTCATCTGAGGTTGTCGATTGTCACAGCGATCGTAACAATCTCTGCTAGCGTCTTGAGCATGGATTTAAGGAGTATGAGGTCGGGTAAAGAGAGACAAATGGGAAGAAGAAGGGTGTAGGAGAGGGAGCCGGAGGCGGAATTGCTCGGAAATCTGCCATGCCTGTAAGTCCAACCTGGAAGTATTTGATGATGGCATCCATGAGGGTATTTTCATAGACCTACATCATAGAACCTAATTGGGAATGTTTGCATGGCTATAGTCCCATATTTTACCATTCCACCAAGCTCGACATTTTGCGAAACCAGAGCAGTTGTGTGCGCTGCATGGTCTTCACATCAATCACCGTTGCTGCTTTTGACGTAACCATCACCATTGCATGAAGGGAGTGAGTAAATAGAAGGCAACACCTGCCAATCATCTATTTAATAAATTGGAAGTCTAAAGGATGTAAATAACCTTGAACTAACGAAGGTTGTAGAATGCTCACACGGTCGCATCACATGTGCAGCGAATGTGTAAGACACATAACAGATTAATGTTACCAGACTTTAACAAAAGCATCACATAATTCTGCAGTTTCTTCTCCCCATTAAACAGAGGTTTCATGTCCACAAATAATGTGTCTTGCACTTTTTACCTTTTTCACGAGAATGTGTGGGCTGGCAACAATAGTAGTCTATGTTAGTGGAGTGTGATGTGAAAAATGTTAGTGTAGTGGGATGTGAAAAATGTTTGTGCTTTGCTCTGCACTGACAGAAAGCAAAGGACAATGACCTGAGCAGCTCTGCCTCTAGCTCCCTATACTATGCTCTTCGTCTCCTCCTTTGCCTCCTGTCCACCAATCTTGTCCTCAACTCTATGCTCAAGCCTCCGGCAAAGGAGGCTGTGGCTGCCACATCCATTGCATCCCCCAACAATGATGGCCCTTCAAACCCCTCATGGCCGTGATAGTTGCAAACCTGACCGTTGTCGAAGGAGGAAGATCAAACGTTGTGCAACCACATGCTCGAGGAGGGGGAAGGGTTGGAGGTAGAAAAGATGGATGGTTGAAGAAGATGATGACTAAACAGATATTTAGAAGTGTTTGTGGGTTGATGTTTATTTTTGTTCATTTTAGTCCTTTAGCCATCATCTATGACAGTTTGACCAACAATAGTTAATGGCAAGGGTACACATGTTATTAGAGATGTTTTCCGGGGCATAAAAGCTATTACAAAGTAAGTGAGGTTATAAGTGTTACTGGTACCAGTGTAGAAATCCCTTTATTGTAACCCTTGCAAAGTACCATAATACATACTTGTTTCTTCTTATTTGATTAAGCAAAGTAAGCAAGGTAAGGTGAGCTGATATTGTTTAATTTTCAGATCATATCGCTAATATTTTTGTTCTATAATGCAAAAACTGACGTCTTGGAAGAAGTGAATTCCCGCTTAAAGTCCTGAACTAACTGCTAAATGTTTGTGGTAAAAAAGTTTGATGTATATGTTTTTTCTTAAATGGAAATATTTGTACAAGTTCCTTTCTTTAATGGAAAGAGCTGCATTAGTTTATAATAATGAAGCTCGTCAAACGTTTTCATTTTTCCTGATATTAATATCATAGGTTGGGTAGGAGAGCGATGAACTTTACTATTTCTACAATATATAAGTAGAAAAGCTTACCTTAGTGGCTCTTATATTCTTGATCCCTGCATTTACCAGGACATGTTTGATAAACTGGAAAAAGAGCTTGAGACTCTTAGCTATGCCAATTTTGTGGTCCAAGCACTATCAAGTGGGGTGATTCCCCCCAATGATCAGAAAATTGGAGGGAATCCATCTCAGTTTCTTCAATCAAACAAAGGGGGTGATGATCTTGATGGTGGCTGTCAATCCCATACAGGTTCAAAGAAGAAAAGAGGGAAATCCACCGGATCTGTGAAAGCATCAACTAGTGAATCATATCTTGAACCTCAGGAAATTCCATCAAGCAAGGTTAAGAAAAATCAGCGCAAAGGTAGGGATGGTTCTACAGTGGACGTTGTTGATACGAAAGCAGTCTCCAAGAAAGGTGGTGATAAGGCAAAAGAGGACAATTTGAACATCCCATCTGAAGAATGGGTGATAGGACGGATATTGGCCATGTATCCTGACATTGAAGAGCAAGGAGGTTTGGTATCTTATCAACTGTACTAGCAGACATGCTTGACATTGTGTCCTAAACTGACAATTACTTCTTGATTGGTTTATCTATAGGCTCAGACAACCTGGAAATGTTGCCAAAACATTTGTGTCTCCATTTGAGGCCTTTGCTTCTTACTTCATGGAAGAAGAGAAGAAATACACTACTATTGGAAAGTACTGATAGACGACGTCGATTGCTTGAGAATTTACAAAAGCAGCTAGATGAGGTAATGATTATTCAGCGAATAGTCCATTTTAGATTCTATTAATGGGAATTGCTTTTGCTAAAAGTTATTTTTTTCTCGCCAATGGCTGTGCTCTCATTCGAACATCTTATGTTAAGGATTTACTTTATAATTATTTATACTAGTTGAAAAATCGATTTTTACACTGCTCTCTCTTAAATATGCTTGTATTTTACTGAAAAAGTTTTTTTTGTTCCATTGCTCAAGAGTTTCTTAGATCTGCAGCTATATGAGAAAGCACTGGATCTGTTTGAAGATGATCTGTCAACGTCAGTAAGTTACTTTTAACAAAAAGTTTGTCACTGTTAGGAACTTTGTTGAATGAATTTTAAAAAACTGATTTAACATTTCCAGAATATCTTGCATAAACATTTGCTTCGAGGAATAGCCACTTTAATTGTCGACAGGCTTCTAGTGAATCTGGTATGGCATTTTTGTGTTTATTTTTAGTGTAATATGATTGAGGAAACTGAGTTAGAGATATCCATCTGAAACCAAAAAGGAATGTACGAAAATGATTCGTTTTCCATCATAGAATTTTGCATTTTATCTAACAAATGATTTTCAATGCTTGGGGATATGGGAATATAAAATTATAAAATTATAAATTCAGCAGATTGCTGTCTTCTACCATCAATATTTTTCTCCAAAAATTCTGTCCAACCCGAAACGAAGCTTTTTCTCCTATAAGGTGAGATTGGAAGCATCCCTATATTGTATTAAAACAGTTTCTTTCAGTTTAGTAGACTTATGTCTATACAGCTTTGTCATATAATATGTTTTCCATACAACAAGAAATCGTCCAGCTTTTCACCTTTAAACTGTGGAGCTGATTGGCCTGTTTTGTCTTTATCCAAACCACCTTGCATGCCTCTCTCATTTATCTTCTATTGGTTGAGACAAAAGGGAGACTGTGAACCCCTCAGGATCCGGGTACCCGTTTACGACAAAATTCGCAATATTTCATTCATATTAATCGCAGAAGTTGTAAAAAGCAGGGAAAATTTTTCGCGCGGCTAATTATCCACATGACATTCACATCCACAACATAACCACAAATTAAAAGAGACAGTGGCACCAAAATTTTCTTTTCATTAATATTCATATCAAGTTACAATATGTACAAGGATCTCCCATTACAACATATATCCCAAGTGTGATACAAAAGAGATAGCATTTACATCATCATCTGAACAAAAACTGAGACAAGTAATTCATACCGTCTAGTATAAACTCTGTCTCCAGGAAGCATGTATATACTGAGCGGCTACTGAACTGCAGGCTGTTTGCCTGCCAAACATATTAGGAAAGAAGAGGCGTCAGCCATTGCTGGTACCTCCTAAAAACTTATAAAAATAACTAGACATTTAATATGTGCAAAAGCAGGCAAGTAGAAAGGTGGTATAAGAAAAATCTACATCTACTTGCGTAAGTAAAAAGAGGTTTCGAGTTGTGTGTAATGCATTTCTAATGACTTCCCCAGAACCCGACATTTCCCCCATATTACCTATTTGTTTATATTTGAATATTCATGAGGGTATGAGTGTGAGCATATATATACCAATTGCTTCAGAGATCATGTTGGTGAGTAAAAATGGAAAAGTTAAGATTGTAGAGATCTATTAATTTATTTAAATTCTTGGGTAGAGAGAATGGTCTTTTGATCATAACTTCTTCAATTCTTAACTTCAATGTTTCAGATATAGCTTCAGATGTTATAGATATAGATATGTATGATCTAGATATAGAATCGCCAAGTCTGTTTGGCGAAGTAACTCAAGCGGTGAAGAAGCCTACAAATGGCTCTTCCGTCTCGCCCTCTAATTGGAAGCGCGGTCCAATAGAGGGATAGGTCTATTCCCCAACTACGCCACTGAGACGGGTGAGAGAGACTCCCTAGAAAAGTCGCTCTAGAAAACTGCCCGACTAGTACGGGCGGACGAGCTCGTACGTAAAAACTGAAAACCAAGGATCCCCCGCCTGGGTATCCTAAAAGACAGGGTCAACGGAACTGGTCTAAAGTCAGGATCCCAACGAGGCGTAAAAACACTGCGAGCTCGCGTAAAACCGTGTAAAAGACTGGGATCCTAGACCCGCGCACTTAGCGGCCGCTGCCCTAACTGGGCTTCCTTTCCTCCGCCCAGTTGAGGGTCACCGCGCCCTCGCACGGTCATGTGTAAAAGTAGCAATGACCGGCGCAATTAATTATTTTTTTTCTATGATTCTCCTTCTGTCTCACTTGATCGACTACTCCACCCTTTCTTGGTCCTTTCTGTGGTTAACTGTGTCGACTTATTCTAATAGATAATATCCAAGATTTTATTAGTTGGAAAATGTAGTCATAATGTTCGTAGAGAAACATTTGCTAAGGGAACGATGATGATATCTTTAATACTTAGAATATATCCCTTGCTTTTAATAGATCTGTGAATAGAACTCAATTCATGTGTAACACACAAGGATTCATTGATTGGGGATTATAGTCATAATGATCTCGTGAATCATTTGTTTGATTCAAGAAAGAAGAGTATTAGTATCTAATATTTATATTTCCAATATCTTTTCTAATGTTGGGAAACTTGGATTTGTTAGTTGAACCTGGATTTAAAGTCAGAGAAATGCAAACATTCCAAATTCTCATCATTTTTTTTACACTTTCCATAGCTACCCTCTTTGAAACAGGCATTTGGGTCGTGTGTTGTACCATATAATCTACGCATGCGATATGCATTTATCTGCAATTTCCTCTTCAATATATTGGTCTTCAGTCAAGTTCATTGGTTGGAAACATTATAATATATATATATATATATATATATTTATTACTAAAACAGAGTTGATCAAGTATATATAGATGGAACCCAAGCCGCTCACCCTCAATCTTTTGCTAAAATGGAAAGATGATGCAACCATTCTGCATTAATCCTTCTTTACTGTCACCCATCATCTTGCACAAAAAGAACCCACGGTCATTGAGTCAACATATTTAAGTCTTATGCACATATCCTTTATACTTAGCAAATCTGTGGTAGATTCTTTTTTTTTTTGATAGCCACAAAATTTCATGGATTAAGAAAGAAGGTAATAGGTCTGATCTCGAAAGTGGATTCCTTAAAAGCATAACTGCATTGCTTAGAACTATATATAAAGTGTAATACATTGGAGAAAAACCTCTCATTTGATCAAAGATATACTTGGCTCTTGTGGTCTGTTAATATCTTCCGCAGTACTGCCTAATGTGTGATAACAAGGAAGATTCTATCAACTCCATTATGGTATTAGACCGGTACCTTATGTCCCAATTTCAAGCAATCAAGGAATATCAATTATGGAAAACAATATTACACGTATTCCAGTTTCTATACGAGGTCAGTATATAAAGATTGCTCAGGATTTAACCTTTGTTCCTGATTTTACATATATTTTCCCCATTTTCAAATTGTATAAATAATTTTCTGGAATTGTCATGGTTTATTTATTAAGATATATTACTATTTTCTTAGGCCTGTTACTTTGTAGAAGGCAGTACATACATGCCTCTTCATATATCTATCATCAAACTTGATAAAATAAGCAAGGCAACACAATAAAACAACATGCAGGAGGGATCTTATGCAAAATTAATCATTTTGCCCCTGATAATTGGCTTTTCAGGAACTATGCCTATTATTATTATTTTTTTATAAGAATGCTTACAAAGGTTCCTGTCTGCCACCAAACTTCATACGTATAATAATAAGCATATAATATATCCTTATGAAAACAAAATGTGTAAGAAAACATGTAAGGCAGCAATAGAAATGCTAGGGATTGTACACATGTTTGGCAGCAAATAGGAGGGAAGGAATGGTACCTTGATTTGCTTCAAAATTGGATGAAGAGGATGAGAAGATTTTGAGTGTAGATCTGAAATTTGACTGCAATTGGGACTCCAGGGAGAGATTTTGGCAACAGTTTAGTACCTTCAACTGGACGTAGCAGCAACTATCATCATGCTGAAGCAGCAGTCCCAGTAACTGCTACAGAAGCTTCAACATTTCGGTCCAAGGCTATGGAATTTAGGGCTGAAATATGGCTCCAGCATCTGGAGATAGAAGAGACCGAGAGGGATTCGTTGGAGCAAAATCTAACGAGGGTTTCCTTGGGAAATGTTGGGGGAAATGGGTGTTATATAATAAGGATGGCACAAGGGGGTGATGCCAAGTGGTGATAAGAGGTGTTAAGTGTCAAAGAGAGAAAGATAAGTGGCTGGAAGAGAGATAAGATCAGATAACGGCTGGACTGTGCACTGGTTGTGCACAGTCAGAATTTTTTTATATATATATATATATTTTTTTCTTCTTTTATTTAAAGTGTTAGAATTAGCCGTATTCGCTCCTCGGTTGTCGGAATCCAATGCAAAATATCTTGATTTGATCGTTTCTCAATGACGATCGAAATGAGTATAATATTGATATACTTCCGATCATGTTTGGATACCCCAAATTTTCGAATACGGATTTTGTTTAAGGTTAAATTTTACGATTCAAAAATATCAAACGACCTCCGATTGACGAACGGTCGATTCCGTTGGTCTCGTGTCGTCGATTCGGATCTAATGACGGTCTCGGTTCGTTTTGCGGTTTCCAAATTTGCGTCGCGGCTTTTCACGGCGCGCATTACAAAGTGACCGATTTTTGGTCGATTTCGCCCGAACGACCTTTGATTCACTACTAATTGGTCGTTTTAGGTTGTTTAGTATTGACCGTCAATGTTATTGGGTTCATTAGACCCAAAATCGGACGAGTTCGGGTTTACGCAATTTCCCGGATGTTACAATTATAAAAACCTCAAAGGGAGTCTCGTCCTCGAGACTCGAGTTAAGACTATTCGGTGTCTTGTTTGAATTTCATATGTCCATAAAAACCTCAAAGGGTTTTGAACTCATAAAAACCTCAAAGAGAAAACAAGCCATATATTTATAATGTATCTAATTACAAAAGCTTGTTTTGATGATTACATCAGAATAGCTGCGGGTATTGTGCCCGCATATCGGCTTCAGTCTCCCATGTCGCTTCCTTGACGCCGTGTCGGTGCCACAAAACTTTGACCAATGAAATCTCTTTGCTGCGAAGCTTCTTCACGGCACTGTCAAGTATCTGGACAGGCTTCTCCTCATAAGTCAGATCTGGCTCTACGTCAAGATTCTCGTAACTGATGACGTGCCGAGGATCGTGGACATATTTCCTCAGGTTGGATATATGGAAAACATCATGAATAGCTGAAAGATGTGGAGGAAGGGCTACTCGATAAGCAACCTTCCCCACTCGAGCAAGAATCTCGAACGGTCCAACATATCGCGGCGCCAACTTGCCACGAACACCGAATCTCTGTACTCCCTTCATGGGAGATACTCGCAAAAATACCCAATCTCCGACCTATAATTTATAGGAATGTCATTAGTATGAGATTAATTTGGACATATATATATTTCAGATGAAGAAGAAATAATTAGATTACCTGGAACTCTAAGTCTCTTCTCCGACGATCGGCATAGCTCTTCTGGCGGCTCTGTGCCGTCAGAAGCCTCCGTCTCACAAGATCAACAGCTCTCGCAGTCTCCTCCAGGAGATCTACGGAATAGAGAGCATGATCACCTACCTCACGCCAACTGAGAGGCGTGAGGCATCTCCGCCCGTATAGGGCCTCGAATGGTGCCATGCCAATACTGGAATGATAGCTGTTGTTGTACGTGAATTCTACCAAGGGCAAATGGTCCTTTCAGGACCCTTTCCACTCCAAAGTGCAAGCACGAAGCAAATCCTCTAGTGTCTGAATGGTGCGCTCACTCTGACCGTCAGTCTGTGGATGATATGCAGAACTCATCTTCAGCTCTGTCTGTAGTGCTGTCATGAACTGATGCCAATAATGAGATGTAAATCTCGAATCCCTGTCAGACACCACCTCTCGTGGTATACCATGCAGCCTGATAATGTCCTGCACATAGAGCTTGGCCAATCTGGATGGAGTGTAAGTCGTGTTGACATGTATAAAATGCGCTGACTTTGTCAACCTATCAACAACGACCCAAATGGAATCATGGCCACCCGGTGTCTTTGGCAATCCCGTGACAAAATCCATAGAAATGCTCTCCCACTTCCACTCGGGAATGGGGAGAGACTGCAGTAATCCTGGCGGTCTCTTGTGCTCAGCCTTGACTATCTGACAGGTCATGCATCTGCTGACATGTAGCGCCACATCGCGCTTCATTCCATCCCACCAAAAATGTCGACGCAGATCACGGTACATCTTCGTACTGCCTGGATGGATAGATAACCGTGAACTGTGTGCCTCGTCCAAAATGTCTCTGCGAAGCTGCTCATCATTGGGTACAACGACCCGTCCTGCCTTCCATAAAATAGACTCCATCACAACAAAGTCGTCAAATTCGTCCTTGACGGCGCGCATGTATCTATCTCGGATCCAAGGATCTGTCTTCTGTCCATCTACAATACGATCCCAAAGACTGCTGTACCGTGGAGGCACGGCGGTAGAAATGGATGCGCTCTCCTGAGGATGCCAATCGGTCAAAGCAGCAAGCGTATCCCATGTATATAGCCAGTTCGTCGTACCATCAACATGTGCTCTCCTGCTAAGTGCATCAGCCACCACGTTTCCCTTACCGGGATGGTAAGAGATCGTGCAATCATAATCCTTCAGCAGCTCGAGCCATCTGCGCTGTCTCATGTTCAGCTCCTTCTGATCAAAGATGTACTTCAGACTCTTGTGGTCTGTGAAAATCTCGAAGTTCACCCCATATAGATAGTGGCGCCAGATCTTCAAGGCGAAGACAACTGCCGCCAACTCTAAGTCATGTGTGGGGTAGTTCCGCTCGTGCGGTCTCAACTGCCGTGATGCGTAAGCAATCACCTGTCCTCTCTGCATCAACACTGCTCCCAGACCTTCTCCAGATGCATCTGTGTAAACTGCATAGTCCTGAGTGCCTGAAGGAAGAGCAAGAATAGGCGCTGTAGTCAATCTCTCCTTCAGTGTCTGGAAGGCCTGCTCACAAGAATCGTCCCAAATAAATGGAACTCCCTTCTGCGTCAGTCGTGTCAGAGGGCGAACAATGCGTGAAAATCCGCTAACAAAGCGTCTGTAATAGTCCGCTAATCCGAGGAAGCTCCGAATCTGCGTGACAGTCTTGGGCTGCTCCCAAGACATAACTGCATCTATCTTTGCAGGATCAACTGCAATGCCTGCTCCAGAAATGACATGCCCGAGAAATGAGACCTGGGATAACCAGAACTCACACTTGCTCAACTTGGCATATAGTTTGTGCTCCCGTAGTGTATCTAAGACAATCCGTAGATCATTCGCATGATCCCATTCATTCCGCGAATAGATGAGCACATCATCGATGAACACCACTACAAACTTGTCCAAGTATGGACGGAAGATACGGTTCATCATATCCATGAAAGCCGCAGGTGCATTAGTGAGCCCAAACGGCATCACCACAAACTCGTAGTGTCCATAGCGAGTTCTGAAAGCTGTCTTCGGAATGTCCGACTCGCGAATCCTCAGCTGATGGTAGCCTGAGCGAAGATCGATCTTCGAGAAAACCGAAGATCCTTGGAGCTGGTCAAACAAATCATCGATACGTGGCAAGGGATAACGGTTCTTCACCGTTCTCTTGTTCAGCTGCCTGTAATCGATGCATAGTCTCATGGATCCATCCTTCTTCTTGACAAATAGAACCGGAGCACCCCAAGGTGAAGTGCTCGGCCTCACGAATCCCAAATCTAGTAACTCCTGCAACTGCACCTTCAGCTCCCTCAACTCGGCTGGTGCCATGCGATATGGTGCCATAGAGATTGGCTGTGTATCTGGCAACAATGTGATCTCGAACTCGATCTCTCTCTCAGGAGGTAGCCCTGGTAGCTCATCAGGAAAGACATCTGGATATTCTGATACTACTCGGATGTCCTGTATCATAGGCTCCTGATCAGATACTTCCCGAACAAATGCAAGGTATGAATCACAACCCTGATCAACAAGTCGCTGGGCCCGCAACACTGAAATATACTCCATGGTGGAGTCATGCAAAGTACCCTCAAAAGTGAACTCGGGTAGATCGGGAATCCTGAAGACAACGGTCTTCCTAAAGCAATCAACAAGTGCATGATGAGTGGATAACCAATCCATGCCCAATATCAAGTCGAACTCATCAAGCTGCAGAAGTAGACAATCTGCGATCATCTCGTGACCGCCAATCAGTACGGGCAAGTGCCTGACTATCAGTGAAATAATGAATAACTGGCCACCTGGCCCTCGGATGTGATATGGAGACGATAGCGTCTCTGCAGCTCTATCTAAAGAAACAAGCAACCTCGAAGCAAGGAAAGAATGTGTCGCGCCGGAATCGAATAAAACATGGAAAGGCCGGCCCAAGACTGAGACCATACCTTTCACCACAGTAGCCGCTGAACGTGCCTGCTCCTCAGTAACTGCATGTATCTGCCCCTGCCTGGCTGGTGCGGCACTGAAACCTGCCACACTCTGCGTCTGTCTCTGCTGCGGTCGCCTGAAGTTGGAGTTCCTGCCACGGAAACTCCCTGAGCGCTGTGCCTGAGGCTGCGACTGTGAAGGCTGTGGCTGAGGATCGCCAGAAGCCCGTGGGCACTGTGCTCGGTAATGTCCCCACTCGTGACATCGGTAGCATCTGACTGGCTTGGTAGGTGGAGTAGCTGTGCCTGTGCTCCGAGCTGGTCCGGCTGGTGGTCGATCTACTCGCTGCGACCCAGATGGTCGAGCGGACTCTGTGCCACGTCCGGCGAGTGCTCCTCCTAGAGTAGTCGATGGAGAAGAGCGAGCACTGCCAGAGAATGTCGAACCTGTAGGTCGAAACCGTCTGTCTGACCTCTGCTGCTGAAATGGTCGACGTATCGGTCCAAAAGATCGTCGCGGTCTAGGTGCTGCTCCAGACGAGCTCCCGAAACGTCTCCCTCTGATGTCCTCAAACTTCTCCGCAGCATCGGTAGCCTTGGAGATAGAAGTGATGTGTAATCCTGCCAGCTTCTCCTGCACCTCCTCGCGCATGCCGCCAATGAACTTCTCCAGATTCTCCTCTGGAAATGCGCCAGCTGCTCGGGTATGTCGTGATAGCTCTGTGTATCTGATGAAATAATCTCTGGCGGTCATCTGTCCCTGACGAAGCTCTGCAAACAGTCGGCGCTGGGACTCCTTCCACTTCGCAGAAAAGAAGTGGGCTCGGAACTTCGTCTCGAAATCGTTCCAAGTAGGCTCTCGGCCTAACTCGGACGCTACGACCTCCCACCATCGCTCGGCGAAGTCTGTCAGTGAATACTCTACGAAAGATAGCCACGTGTCTCGTGGCGCATGAATTGCCCTGAGCACCTTCATCACTCTCTTCAGCCACTGCTCAGCATCATCTGGTGGACCTGTACCCTCAAACAGGGGTATGTTGGCTCGCTGGTAAGAAGTGAAGACTGACTGGTGCCTGTGAATGACTTAATACTCATGTGCATCCTCGCCAGCAAGGTCAACAGGGTCCTGCTCCCTGTCCAAGTCTGCATCCTCCTGAGCTCCATGCTCTGGTATGTCCTCTAGTGCATCATCAGGGTGAGGCTGCTCCACCTCAACAGACTGGTGCTGGTCCTGTCGTGTTCCATCCCGAGATGGATGGTACGTGAAATCTGACAGATCCTCAAACCTCATCTCTATGTCTGTCTGCCTGTCGGCAATCTCGGTCTACTGGGCCAATATCTGCTCCTGCTGGCCTCTCATAGCAGCCTGCTGCTGCTGAAGATCAGTAAGTGCGCTCAGTATGCGTGCCAGCTGATCAGAAGTATCCTGACCTGGTCGAGATGCCATGGCTCTGCATAAGAACCATAATTAGTCATAATAATACCCTAGATAGATATTTATTATAAATGCTTTTCTCTTCTTGGGATATAATATGAAAATTAATGAAATTGGTGATATATGTGGTTATAGAATATGAATGTCATATTTCCCTTATCGAACTCACGATAAGTCGGAAGACTATCGCATTTTTGTGTTTATTTTTAGTGTAATATGAATGAGGAAACTGAGTTAGAGATATCCATCTGAAACCAAAAAGGAATGTACGAAAATGATTCGTTTTCCATCATAGAATTTTGCATTTTATCTAACAAATGATTTTCAATGCTTGGGGATATGGGAATATAAAATTATAAAATTATAAATTCAGCAGATTGCTGTCTTCTACCATCAATATTTTTCTCCAAAAATTCTGTCCAACCCGAAACGAAGCTTTTTCTCCTATAAGGTGAGATTGGAAGCATCCCTATATTGTATTAAAACAGTTTCTTTCAGTTTAGTAGACTTATGTCTATACAGCTTTGTCATATAATATGTTTTCCATACAACAAGAAATCGTCCAGCTTTTCACCTTTAAACTGTGGAGCTGATTGGCCTGTTTTGTCTTTATCCAAACCACCTTGCATGCCTCTCTCATTTATCTTCTATTGGTTGAGACAAAAGGGAGACTGTGAACCCCTCAGGATCCGGGTACCCGTTTACGACAAAATTCGCAATATTTCATTCATATTAATCGCAGAAGTTGTAAAAAGCAGGGAAAATTTTTCGCGCGGCTAATTATCCACATGACATTCACATCCACAACATAACCACAAATTAAAAGAGACAGTGGCACCAAAATTTTCTTTTCATTAATATTCATATCAAGTTACAATATGTACAAGGATCTCCCATTACAACATATATCCCAAGTGTGATACAAAAGAGATAGCATTTACATCATCATCTGAACAAAAACTGAGACAAGTAATTCATACCGTCTAGTATAAACTCTGTCTCCAGGAAGCATGTATATACTGAGCGGCTACTGAACTGCAGGCTGTTTGCCTGCCAAACATATTAGGAAAGAAGAGGCGTCAGCCATTGCTGGTACCTCCTAAAAACTTATAAAAATAACTAGACATTTAATATGTGCAAAAGCAGGCAAGTAGAAAGGTGGTATAAGAAAAATCTACATCTACTTGCGTAAGTAAAAAGAGGTTTCGAGTTGTGTGTAATGCATTTCTAATGACTTCCCCAGAACCCGGCATTTCCCCCATATTACCTATTTGTTTATATTTGAATATTCATGAGGGTATGAGTGTGAGCATATATATACCAATTGCTTCAGAGATCATGTTGGTGAGTAAAAATGGAAAAGTTAAGATTGTAGAGATCTATTAATTTATTTAAATTCTTGGGTAGAGAGAATGGTCTTTTGATCATAACTTCTTCAATTCTTAACTTCAATGTTTCAGATATAGCTTCAGATGTTATAGATATAGATATGTATGATCTAGATATAGAATCACCAAGTCTGTTTGGCGAAGTAACTCAAGCGGTGAAGAAGCCTACAAATGGCTCTTCCGTCTCGCCCTCTAATTGGAAGCGCGGTCCAATAGAGGGATAGGTCTATTCCCCAACTACGCCACTGAGACGGGTGAGAGAGACTCCCTAGAAAAGTCGCTCTAGAAAACTGCCCGACTAGTACGGGCGGACGAGCTCGTACGTAAAAACTGAAAACCAAGGATCCCCCGCCTGGGTATCCTAAAAGACAGGGTCAACGGAACTGGTCTAAAGTCAGGATCCCAACGAGGCATAAAAACACTGCGAGCTCGCGTAAAACCGTGTAAAAGACTGGGATCCTAGACCCGCGCACTTGGCGGCCGCTGCCCTAACTGGGCTTCCTTTCCTCCGCCCAGTTGAGGGTCACCGCGCCCTCGCACGGTCATGTGTAAAAGTCGCAATGACCGGCGCAATTAATTATTTTTTTTTCTATGATTCTCCTTCTGTCTCACTTGATCGACTACTCCACCCTTTCTTGGTCCTTTCTGTGGTTAACTGTGTCGACTTATTCTAATAGATAATATCCAAGATTTTATTAGTTGGAAAATGTAGTCATAATGTTCGTAGAGAAACATTTGCTAAGGGAACGATGATGATATCTTTAATACTTAGAATATATCCCTTGCTTTTAATAGATCTGTGAATAGAACTCAATTCATGTGTAACACACAAGGATTCATTGATTGGGGATTATAGTCATAATGATCTCGTGAATCATTTGTTTGATTCAAGAAAGAAGAGTATTAGTATCTAATATTTATATTTCCAATATCTTTTCTAATGTTGGGAAACTTGGATTTGTTAGTTGAACCTGGATTTAAAGTCAGAGAAATGCAAACATTCCAAATTCTCATCATTTTTTTTTTACACTTGCCATAGCTACCCTCTTTGAAACAGGCATTTGGGTCGTGTGTTGTACCATATAATCTACGCATGCGATATGCATTTATCTGCAATTTCCTCTTCAATATATTGGTCTTCAGTCAAGTTCATTGGTTGGAAACATTATAATATATATATATATTTATTACTAAAACAGAGTTGATCAAGTATATATAGATGGAACCCAAGCCGCTCACCCTCAATCTTTTGCTAAAATGGAAAGATGATGCAACCATTCTGCATTAATCCTTCTTTACTGTCACCCATCATCTTGCACAAAAAGAACCCACGGTCATTGAGTCAACATATTTAAGTCTTATGCACATATCCTTTATACTTAGCAAATCTGTGGTAGATTCTTTTTTTTTTTTGATAGCCACAAAATTTCATGGATTAAGAAAGAAGGTAATAGGTCTGATCTCGAAAGTGGATTCCTTAAAAGCATAACTGCATTGCTTAGAACTATATATAAAGTGTAATACATTGGAGAAAAACCTCTCATTTGATCAAAGATATACTTGGCTCTTGTGGTCTGTTAATATCTTCCGCAGTACTGCCTAATGTGTGATAACAAGGAAGATTCTATCAACTCCATTATGGTATTAGACCGGTACCTTATGTCCCAATTTCAAGCAATCAAGGAATATCAATTATGGAAAACAATATTACACGTATTCCAGTTTCTATACGAGGTCAGTATATAAAGATTGCTCAGGATTTAACCTTTGTTCCTGATTTTACATATATTTTCCCCATTTTCAAATTGTATAAATAATTTTCTGGAATTGTCATGGTTTATTTATTAAGATATATTAATATTTTCTTAGGCCTGTTACTTTGTAGAAGGCAGTACATACATGCCTCTTCATATATCTATCATCAAACTTGATAAAATAAGCAAGGCAACACAATAAAACAACATGCAGGAGGGATCTTATGCAAAATTAATCATTTTGCCCCTGATAATTGGCTTTTCAGGAACTATGCCTATTATTATTATTTTTTTATAAGAATGCTTACAAAGGTTCCTGTCTGCCACCAAACTTCATACGTATAATAATAAGCATATAATATATCCTTATGAAAACAAAATGTGTAAGAAAACATGTAAGGCAGCAATAGAAATGCTAGGGATTGTACACATGTTTGGCAACAAATAGGAGGGAAGGAATGGTACCTTGATTTGCTTCAAAATTGGATGAAGAGGATGAGAAGATTTTGAGTGTAGATCTGAAATTTGACTGCAATTGGGACTCCAGGGAGAGATTTTGGCAACAGTTTAGTACCTTCAACTGGACGTAGCAGCAACTATCATCATGCTGAAGCAGCAGTCCCAGTAGCTGCTACAGAAGCTTCAGCATTTCGGTCCAAGGCTATGGAATTTAGGGCTGAAATATGGCTCCAGCATCTGGAGATAGAAGAGACCGAGAGGGATTCGTTGGAGCAAAATCTAACGAGGGTTTCCTTGGGAAATGTTGGGGGAAATGGGTGTTATATAATAAGGATGGCACAAGGGGGTGATGCCGAGTGGTGATAAGAGGTGTTAAGTGTCAAAGAGAGAAAGATAAGTGGCTGGAAGAGAGATAGGATCAGATAACGGCTGGACTGTGCACTGGTTGTGCACAGTCAGAATTTTTTTATATATATATATATATATTTTCTTCTTTTATTTAAAGTGTTAGAATTAGCCGTATTCGCTCCTCGGTTGTCGGAATCCAATGCAAAATATCTTGATTTGATCGTTTCTCAACGACGATCGAAATGAGTATAATATTGATATACTTCCGATCATGTTTGGATACCCCAAATTTTCGAATACGGATTTTGTTTAAGGTTAAATTTTACGATTTAAAAATATCAAACGACCTCCGATTGACGAACGGTCGATTCCGTTGGTCTCGTGTCGTCGATTCGGATCTAATGACGGTCTCGGTTCGTTTTGCGGTTTCCAAATTTGCGTCGCGGCTTTTCACGGCGCGCATTACGAAGTGACCGATTTTTGGTCGATTTCGCCCGAACGACCTTTGATTCACTACTAATTGGTCGTTTTAGGTTGTTTAGTATTGACCGTCAATGTTATTGGGTTCATTAGACCCAAAATCGGACGAGTTCGGGTTTACGCAATTTCCTGGATGTTACAGAGACACCCAAAATGACATACTGTAACTTGTAAGTGGGAAAGTCTCCATACTGAATTTGTGACGATGGACATGGACACATGCTTGAATGATTTCTAGATTTCGATCAGGGAGCTCCGATTGAAAATTATGGATGCCTCAAACTACAAATTTACCTGGAGAAACTTTACTTCTAGATCGAGGTTGGGCATATTCTTGGTTTTGACAGAGATGCTTCTTGAGTTTCATCTTTCTTGGTCTAAGGGTTTGTCTTGTCCCAGGTCATACCACTCCGCTCTCATCTGAGAGTCGATGGAGGGGGTGAGGCTATCTTCGTTTTTTAGGTGCAAGAAGTCATGGTTGGTGGAGTCAGTTTTTTAGTGAGTGGCTCACATGATGCAACCAAAATTGTAAATTAGGGCAAAATTAGAGTTTGCCGTTTGTTCCCGTCCAATTAGAGTTAATCAAAACTAGGGTCAGTCGTCTTTATTTTGTTCAATTTGAGTCATGCATTTTCATTTGAGTAAATGAGGTCATATGTGATCTCTAATTAGTTATTTGGTTGAGTAATTTGAGGTGTCAAATCAGGGTTTTTAAGTCATCTTAGTTTTTTTGCTGTATGGCTTCTTTTTGTACGATCGCCTCTTTTTTTTCAAAACCTCTTCAAGCCGTCCAGTTTTTTTTTGACTTTTTCCCTTCAACTTTCTCTCTTTTTTTCTTGGCCCAGTTGGCCGAATCAAACTACTCACGACCCCTTTGGGCCCCTATTTTCGTCTTTTTAAAAAAGTACAACAGGAGCCCCAGGAAGAGGCATCACCCTCCTTTAATATCTCTTCAAAAATACGAATGGGGATCCTTCCAGGGACCCTAATGTTGTTGCCTATGGTGGGGTGGGGGGCTTCTCATTCTCGGAGTCGTCGCTGCCATGATGAAGGAATGCCACCGTCGCCGCCGCCTGGAAGATATGTAGAATGGTCATACTTGCCCAACTTCAATCGTACGTGTGTCGTTACTGCTACGAGATGTTGAGAAAGAATACATGCCACCTTTGTTGATCGCAAAGCTGATCTAGAGCCTAGAAAGGGCTCTGCCTCGAGATGGTGCTGGGAGAGATGCTCAGAGAAGAGGGCCCGCGTGGGCGACCTTGTGTGAGAGGTGGCACCTGTAGGGGGTCCGGTGATCATTAAGAGGAGGATGGAGACCTGGAACCTGGAAGTTGATGCGTTGGCAAAGGGCGGAGATAGTAAACATGAGGATGCTCGATCTGAAGGTGTACATGGAGATAGGGCTGCTTGGAAGTGGTTGCGGCATGATCGGAGAAGGGCCCCCTAGGCGGAGGCTGCAGCGGGGACGTTGATGCTGATTCGGTTGGCGATAGGGATGTGGCCTTGTTGTGGAAAATTAGGGTTCTTTTGGAACCTTAGAATTGAATATATATGGAAAATTTTTTCTCGAACACGGCTACGAGAAACTCTTTGAAACTTGAACAAATAATGAAATTTCAAAATGAACAAATAGTTGCTGCCCAAACAATAAAGGCTAAATCCCAAAGATTGAAGTGCTCTTATACCATGTTGAAATAAGAACGTAGAAGCAAAATCAATAAACAAGAAAAAGAACATAAAAAAACATAAAAAGTGGATGCTCAGGTTTTACGTAGAACCCTACTCCGTGAGGGAGCAAGATGAAACCATGGGAGAAGGCCTCAAAGGACTGGATCGTTTATTGCAATATCTCAATGAATACTGGGTGTATGTGGCTTCTTATATAGCCCCACAGACAGATAGAGTCCCACCACTCATCCATGTGGGACTAAACATGTGTGGAGATAATTGGATCTTGGTATGATCCAGAGATCCAATTACCCCTCTTTTACATACTCCAACACATACAATACAAGTTAATTTATAGTAAAGTAGCAAGTTCAAGGCGATACAAATGTTTTCATCACTTTAGATGGGTATTGTTATACATTGACATGATTAAACACCAAAACAAATAAAAAGGTGAAACAAAAATATAGACCCGAGGCATCTTTGATTAGAATATATGTGAAGTTGATTTGATTGGATTATTTTCGATATTGTTTGCATTGAATGTACCCAATGGTCTGGTGGTAGTGCAGTGTGCCTACGAGTTCAAATCCCCCGCGTGGAGATTGCATTAGGTAGTCGACATCCAACGTAAAATATGGTCGAATCTTTCAACATGGATTTGAGCAAGAATCCATGTAGCCGTCCCAACTTATAGTGGGAGAAGATTTTTGCTATTTTTTATTGTTTGCATTGAATGTCATAAGTCATGATTTTTTTACTAATATGTTTAGTTGACTTGTTAGTTAAATAGTTTGTAATATATGCATCTTTTTATTGAAAGATTCAAAATGTTATTTTGTAGATACACGTGACATATACAGACTCTATATATACATCTGATTTTCTCGGTTCAGTTCAGAATACCGGTTCAACCAGTCGGACCGGCAAGTTAAGCCCGGCTGAGTTTTTCTCGGTTGGTAGAAGTGCTGATGTCATGGTGATGCCATGACCGGTCTGACTGGTTTGAATCAATGAACCAACGGTCGGACCCAGTTAGACCAAACCAATGATTGCCCGGTTAAATGTCTGGTCTGGTTTTTTGAATCATATGACCACTGAGGGGGTTCCTTCTGTACTATCTTTTATGAAAAAAATCCTAAAACTGTCATTTTCATATACAACCTTTGCCTTTGACCTCCTTTGGGGCATCAACTCTCCATCTTTACCTGATTTCCTTATTCTCTGTATTTTCCTCTGCCTAGTCAATATTACCTCAGTTTCACTTGACGTGTTTTTTGTTGCAATTCCATGAGATATGCTCCACCTCTACCACATGTGCCTTAAATTAACAGTATATGTTCGTGATCTGCCTCATCTTGTACGCTTTTCATAGTTGCATACTTTTTTGAAATATTTTATTTGAAAATCATACAGATAAGATGCATGCTATAAGTGGACTATAAAAAATATAGTTGATAAAAATACATTGGTAACTTGTTTTATTCTCAACTAGCATCCATAAATATTGAGGAGGGCCTTATTAAAAGCCTGCAGTTACAAAACCCCAAACCTTATCTGTGCCACCAACTTGCAGGTCTCTTCCCAAGCTACCATGCATGCACTGCAAAATCGCATCCAATGGCATCGATACACTTTTTCTCTTTCTTTGACACATAATATTGACTTCAGAAAGTGTCACGACTGAAAAATATGCCTCATTATCTTTAACCATCTGATCTTGGATAAAATTGCGGTGCTCCAACCTTCCTTTCTCCTCTCACCTTCCCACAAGGTGTGTTCGAAACCCCAGTCACCATTACGAGAAAGGAAACCCTGGACAAATCTCCAACATCAAAACAGATATATGCATACAGATATATGCATCTATGGATAAATAACAGGATGTCTATCTGGGCCTGGATAGACATCATCTATGGGTAAATACTAAATAGCGTGCCATGAAGGTTTTTATGGTACTCTAGGCTTGATCAGTTCATATTTGATTGCTATAATTCAGTCTGATTGACTTTCTGGCATTTGCAGGACATTGACAATAAATTGATGAACGGAATAAAGGTTGATGGGTCTTCAGATTTGGAGTTGAGAACATTAAATTCAGGCGAACGTCTTTCTATTGTATGGAGCATAATCTAATTATTTTTGCTTATTTTTGCTTAATCTGGTTATTCACCTGAGGGACCACTCAATTATCTGCATCATTTCAGGCGAAGGGATTACCTGGTTCATTGTCTGTCAAAGCCCAATTAGTAGTTGAAGCTCTGGAAAGAAAGGTCAGTCCATATCAGAATAAGACTAGTCAGTTTTCTTAAAGGATTATTTAGGCTATTTTTTCAAGTCTAGAATTTTTAATAGCATAGCCTGGGTCTAGTGAACTAGTCCATCTGAGCTTCGGAAGGATTAACACCAGCCTTTATTTTAATCATTCGCTGCTCAGGGCATATATCTTGAAGCCCTTGCTGCCACTCGGTGTGGCAACATGAGTTTGTGGTGCATTTGTAAAAATGCATGCATGTCTTATGAGTATGACTGCATAAGAACTAAAAAGTGACTTGAAGGGGAAATGCCAGTGTCAACCTGCAGGCAGTAAGAAGACATAGCAATATGATCAGAGAAAAATAATTAGCTTGCATATATTTGATAGGTCAACTTGGTTTCTTGATGGAAAAAGTGTTTTCTTTTCTTATATAGGAGAATTAATCAAATGACTGTAATCATAATTAAAGAATATTAAACTTTTACCGAGAATAATGCATGTAGAAAGGCTTGATTCTTTCGTAATGCATTAATTTTAAAATTTAGTCTTTTCACAGTTGAAACTTCATTGATTTCTTTTTATCTATATGACAGAGATTGGATGCATTCATGATAGCACTAAAAGAAGTTGCAGAGGAATGGTAAGACGCTTTTTTATGTATTAGATGGAGATCTTGTTCTATCTTGATAAAGATCAACGCTTTACTTATTTCAGTGGGATCATTTTAAAAAAGCTGGATAAAAAACTTGAAAGAACGTTGCTGCATTCCTATCGTAAGGTAAACTTCCGTTATTATCCTTGTTATTGCGTGCTCTTTGTTGTAGTTGATCTCTGCATCCTTGTTCTAAAAAAATCTTTTTTATAGTTGTGCTGAGTTCAATATAGTAGATGTGTTGGAGTCTTCATGTCTTGGCAGTGATGGAGGATCTCTACATCGTGACTATGGGGAGAAGTTTGAAGGGGTGGGGGGATACAACTTTAACAAGAGGGATATCAACCACGGGAGGTTGTCACGTGGAGAAGCTTCACTGCCAGATGAAGCCCGCTAAAGAGGAGGTGACTTGCCACCACTAGCATGAAGTTTGAGAGCTTCATATAATTAGGGGTGCTAATCGAATCGAATACATTCGAATCCACTTAGATTCAGATTCAATTCATTATAAAATTTTCGAATCCGAATTCGAATCGAATATTAAACGAATTTCTAATCTAAATTCAAATTCAATTCGTTTGGAGTTTCGAATATCCAAATTCGATTCATTTTATATCGAATTAGAATTTTATTTAATAATTTAACTAATGATAAAAAAATGTATATTAATAATATTTTAAGTTTCAAAGAATTGAATATACTTTGTGATACTAATTTGTGAAAAAATAATTGAGATAAATTAAAAAAAATTAACATAAATGGTGAAATTCAATAGATAATATATATTCAATAGATATCATCATGTCCAAAGACCCTCTCATGGACACTATCTTGAAAAGATGGTATGCTTGAATTAGACTTCTAAAAACAAAAATGAAAACACATACTCAAAACTATATTTTAAATTCCATACCAATATAGAAATACAAGATATAGATTTAATAGATATACATGTCCAAAATAATAACCAGAAGATTGTGTTCCACATTTCTCTGAAGAATCCTCCTTATCTTTCCTCCCATTGTGACCTATCTCCATGATATCCGAGAAAAAAAAGAATCACTAAATCCCATCAGAACCATAAAAGGTCGATGTGAACTGACTTATGGAGATGAATCCAACATCTAAGGTGTATAAAAATCAACAGACCGGACTGAGAACTCGGATGGTATGGCTCTGATATTCAATTTTCTAATATGTAACATTTTTTCTACATCAAGCATGAACAATTCATGCTTACCTCATTTCAATGCACGCTTAATGGGGCATAGTTGGGCTTATTAAAGCTTATGATGATATTTCCTTCTTGATAACCTAGTCCCCTTTTAATCTTGATGAGAAATGGAATTTAGTTGCAACTATGATCTTTTGCACAGTTAGCGATTAGGCAAAGCTCTAAATCCATGAAATCTATTCATATCATATATCTCTAAGATATTATTTGTATTCAAATGCTTGGTTGTCCTTATCATAAAATCTGGATATTATGATGGATGGGAGGACTAAGAGTATGATTAAGGAAAATATTGTTAGAAATTTGAAATCTATGACCTCGAGATAGTTTTTAAAAATTTAGTATGTGTTTGTTCGTAGATGATGTATTTTAGAATCACATAAATTATTTGGATAGAACTTAAATCTTAAGATTTTAGGGTGAAAGGGGGTGAGTGGTAATACCGGTAGCTGCAGGGGTGATGGAGAGATGCTGGCAACGTTGGTGAGTCTAGAACAGATGTCGTTGTCAACGGCGAGGGAGAGCGGGAGCTGGTGGTTGGGTTGGCTACTGGAAGGGTGGTGTTGTCAGTGGTGGGAGAGAGTAGGAGCAGAAGACTGGAGCTGACGGTATTGGAGAGAGTGAGTAGGAGCGGGAGGCTGGAGCCGACGGCGTTGGAGAGAGCGAGCAAGTGCGGGAGGCTGGAGCCAGCAACGTTGGAGAGAGCGAGTATGAGCGAGAAGTTGGAACTGGTGGCGTTGGAGAGCAGAAGCAAATGTTATGATTTTTTTCTCATGAGTGACGAGGAGAGAGAGAGAATTTGGGGGAGTAAAGAGGGGGTATGGTGTATGCAATGGGCATCCCAAAATTGGGATGTTTAGAATAAGATGATGAAAAATTTTATTTATTATATTAAGTTGTATATTATGTGTGGGGATTTTACAACATACATACTACATTTATATACATATATATAATGCTCCATACCATATCATATATGTATGTGTAACGAATCGAATCGAATTATTATCGAACGAATCCAAGTGAATTCAGATTCGATTCATTTGAGCATCGAATCCAAAAGTTAAATTCAAATTCAGTTCATTTGATTTCAAATCGAACTTTTTTCGAATTTTTATCGAATGAATCCTAATCGAATTCGAATGATTCAATTCAATTAGCAGCCCTACATATAATTAAAAATCAAACCTCGAGCAGGCAAGCCTTCTAACCATCCTAGTTTGATACCATGCTGAAATATAAAATAGTCGTGGTATCATGAAGAACACCAAAATATTATGAGGTCCAGATGGTCAAGATCGTCGTCCTACTCCACGGGAGGATTGGGTAATACAACCCTATTGCTGCTAACATCCAGCGGTGATCTGCATCAACCTTTGCACCACCGCCAAGATTGATTACGCCCTCACGACCAGCATTGTCATAACATTTGATTCTGCTAAGTGCCTTCAAGGCTAGGATGAGTCCGATCTTAAAAAAAGGCTAGGATGAGGATAGGATGAATTGAAAAGAGGAATAGCCAAAGGCACCTTTAAATCGGACGACCTTCCCTAGATAGCAATTTCGACCTCCAGCCCCTGAGCTTATCTCCAGCCTCTCCATCACCTGAACCCAACCCATCATCCTATTGGACTGACTTCCGAATGGAAAACCCAGGTAAGAAATGGACTACTGAATATGCTCAGTATCCAGAATTCTCCCACGGGCCACATTCCAATCATTCCTGATCTACCATGCCAAAAGCCAAGAATGCATATTGTTAACTCAGTGCATATTGTTAACTCTCAGGCCTGACGCCTCGCTGAAAATCTCCTCCAAAGACCTGGCTCACCATGCATGCTGGTCTTACTCCTGTGTGAAGCAAATCATTGTGTCCGTATACTGAAGCTGCGGAACAAGGTGTCAGAATTTGTTAGACACTGATGTGACTTGAACAATTTTTGAATAATTTAGGATTTCTGCTGCAGGGACCTGTGACATTCTTGATGGAACCATATAAGAGCAGGAACTTCTAACTATTACTTAGGACAGTAGTTTCAGTTTTGACACGGGCACAAATGATTTGTTTTCAACGATGTTTGTAACAATTTTCTTAGTTTGACATTGAATTATTTTGATTCTAGGACTTGATTTTGCAAGTGACCTCAGAAGCCGATCCAGTAGCACTCTTACCAAAAGTCATTGCTCTGCTTTACTTGCAGGTAACTTCAGTTTTGCAAGTATTTATTAGATGCGCACTAAACATGGAAATATTTTCTCATATTTTTGTTGGCTTTAGGTTTACAACAAGGCTCTTCAGGCCCCAGGAAGGGCTTTAGCGTCCGCTCTTTCTCATTTGAAGGTGGGCTCTTTTCGTATTGAATAAAAAAAGGTTTCATGCTTCCCCTTAATCTTAAGAAAATTTCTAAAATTTGATGTAGATTAATATAAAAAATAAGGATGTTTTCCCAATTTGGGAGAAACCAAACAAGTAGAATAAGAGTTGAAACTTATCCACATCACGCTTCTTGAAATATTTATAACCCTTCTCTTGGTGAAGTAAAGATCATATGTAGGTTCTTGATTTCAAAAAAATCGTCAAACACCTCGAGGGTTCCTCAACTCAACAAGTAGTTGGTTTTTAAACTTACCGTTGATGTTCCTTAGTCTAGGTAAATGAGGAGGGTTGCATTAGGTAGTCGATGACCATCGTAAAACAATCAGATTTTTAACATAGATTTAAGCAATCATTTGGATTTTTTCGGGCATTTCCTACTAGCAGTACGTTGCATCTCCCGAATGCAATGAGAAGTTGGCAAGGGTTGCTACATCTTCGCCTGGATGTAGTGCAAAATGTGCAAGTGTTATCGCATGAGGAACACATGCAAGTAAATAAGCTAGTTCTGATGCATCGCTGCCCGCATGCAGTCCAAATTTTGCAAGATTTCTCATATGCTGGACATATGTGAGTAAAGAACTTAGTCCAAATGAGGTTGCAAAAAAAGACGCGGATAGGTAGCTGTAATATTGACACATTGACTGACATATTGACGGAGATGATAGGTATGATGGAAAGAAGGAAGATTCATATATTTTATATTCAAGCGATAAAATATAAAATAGATTGAGAGAAAGCAAGGGAGATCGACAAGTCAGGCATTAAATTATGGTACCCACTTAAATTGTCTGGTGGTAGACATTATGTCTACCGCCCAAAAGATCAGGGTTCAAATCCCGCCTTGTGGGGGTTGCCTTAAGTAGTCGATAACCAACGTAAAAAGTAGTTGAATCTTTCAACATGGACTAGAATCCATGTAGCCGACCCTACATATAATGGAAGAAGGCTTCACCATTTTTTAGCCGGCCCTACTTAATGTGGGAAAAGGCTTTGTTGTTGTTGTATTCAGGTACATAAACGGGTAGAATTGGTCTTATAGTGGTTGTTCATAAGGATTTGCAGGATAGTATGGCTTAGGTTGAAGATTGGATTATTTTGCTAAAAATTGGTGCTTGAAGAAGAAATCTAGAATGCCATCTCAGTACATGCACACAAAATTGGTTTAGAAAAGGATTAAATAAGATTTTGGGGAGGATTTGGATAGGATTATGCAAGGAATCCAACAAAGAGAGATGGTTTGCATAGGTGGAGATTTCAATGGACATGTGGGAAAGGTTGTTTCATGGTATGCTAGTGTTCATGGGGGCCATGGCTTCAGGGTTAGAAATGGAGAGGAAAAAGTCATCCTGGATTTTGGAACTGCGGAAATAGGTAGTTGGAATGTTGGCACTTCGACTAACATATTGAAGGAGATGGTATATACAACGGAAAGAAAGAAGATTCTAATATTTGTCTCCAAGAGACAAAATAGATTGATTGAAATCAAGGGAGATCAAGAAGACATGCTTTAATTATGGTATTCAAGCGAATAGAAGTATAGAATGGTGTTGAAGTGATTGTTCATAAGGATTTGAAGGATGGTATGGGTGAGGTTGGGAATCTGATTATTTTGCTAAAAATGATGCTTGAAGAAGAAATCCCAAATATCATTTAGTTTATGCCCATAAATCGGTTTAGAGTAAAGGATTAATCAAATTTTTTGAGAGGATTTAAGTAGGATTATGCCATGAATCCCATAAAGAGAGATGGTTTGCATAAATGGAGATTTCAATGGACATATGGGAATGATGCTTCGAGATTTGCTAGTGTTCATGGGGGCCATGGTTTCAGGGTTAGATACAGAGAGGGAAAAGTCGTTCTGGATTTTGGAACTACTTATAATTTTTCATAACAAACACTCTCTTCAGGAAGGAGGAGTATCACTTGTAAAAGTGTTCCAGCTAAAACACCGATAGATTACTTTACGATGAGGAAAAGAGATCTGTTATGCTGCAAATAATGCAAAGCATTTCCAAAAGAGAGCTTCGCATCTCAACATCGCTTGCTAGTCTTGGTTGTGTAAATAAAAGAGTTGGAAAAGAAAAGGAGGGTTCAAAAGGTCAATAGCACTAGATGATGGAATCTTCAATTAAAGCAAACAAGCTTCAAGGAGAATGTTTTAGAAGACTCATCTTGAGAATATAACAGAAGTGCAAATGAGATGTGGGAGGTGGTAGTTGTATCTGAAGGGTAGCTAAAGAGATGCTGGGAGAGTCAAGAGGAGGAGGTCCATGTCAAAGGGAGGCTTTGTGGTGGAGTGAAGGGATGCAAGAAAAGCTTATAATTAGAAGAGCTTGCTTTAAAGCTATGTATATGAATAAAGCATTGCTTACCAAATGGATCCTTAGACTTTGGACTGACTCCGAAGATTTAGTATGTCGCCTATTGAGAAGCCTTTATGACATCCGTGGCTCTTTGAGTGGAAAGAATATACGACTTATGTCATCTCTTTGGCAAGGAATATGTCAAATCATCCCAGATATGGGGGATCTTCTACACCATGTCGTTGGAAACAATGAAACTTTCATATTCTGGAACGACAACTGGATGGGTATTGGTGCGTTGGGGGAGCGGTATCCTTGCCTTTTTGCCTTAGTAGAGGACAAGAACCTCTGGGTTCATCAGGCTTGGTCAAACGGCTCGTGGACACCCAGCTTCTTATCTTACTTTTCAGATCAAAGACTTTATGACTATTTGGCTCTTTTGAATGATTTTTCAGATGTTAGGGGGTTGCGTAAGGAAGAGATCATTTCTGTTGGAAGGGAGGAGCTCCAGGTCAAAAGGATGCTTTGTGGTGGAGTAAAGAGGTGCAAGAGAAGCTAAAAATTAAAAGAGCATGCTTTAAATCTATGTCTAAGGATAGAACAGAGGAAACTGTCACAAACTACAAAATAGCGAAGAAGGAAGCAAAGAAGGCTGTAAGCGAAGCTAAGTCAAAAGCTTATGAAGTTTTGTATAAAAATCTCGACTCTAAGGAGGGCCAGGAGGATATATTCAGGTTGGCCAAAGCAAGAGAAAGAAATACCAAAGACCTTTCTCAAGTTAGATGCATTAAGGATGAGGAAGGTCATGTGCTTGTTACTCAGAAGGATATAGAAACTACATGTGGGCAGTACTTCCATAAACTTTTCATTGGGGAAGGAAATAGAGAGATCACTTTGGGTGATCTAGCTAGTAGTGAAAGTTACCTGAATCGTACAAGCTATAGACGAATACTGTTGAGATATTGATATCTCTTTATTATTATTTTGTAATTTTCCCTTGGAGCTTTTCTCCTATATAAGAGAGCTCTAGGGCTACTATGAATCTATCCCTTTCATTTCCATCCTTTCCACATGATATGAAAGCGATTGTCCTAGTCTGGAGCATATGCCCTAGAATTCCTTCCCCACCAAAACCCTAGTTTTTCCTCACGCGGCGACCACCGCCACAAGGAAGCAGCAGCAGCGGCCTCCGCCGCCCGTCACCGTCACGAAGGAGCAGCAGCAGCGGCCGCTGTAGCCCGCCGCCGCCGCCTGCGGTAGCACGCCCCCCACCGCTCGCCATCTCCTGTAGTAGCGACATCCACCGCCGCTTCCCGACCCCTCTCGCTTCTTGTGAGGCTGCCTAGAATCCATCTCGGTCTGATTTGGATCCTAGGATGTGGTGTTTAACTATCTAAACCCATCCTAGGCACCTCAAGAAGCCCCTAGTAGATGGGAGAGGTTGTGGTATGAGTCTACACCCACAACCGTCTTCCTATATGTCTGTGTAGACATAATCCTTATAGTTTGCAACCCCAGTCTTAGTGTTCGTTGTCATCATGTCAGACAACAAAGCCGATGTTCCATCCCTGGGTGCCTTCAAAGGCCCATCGCCTATCGTGAAGATGGATGGAACAAACTATGAACTGTGGACCATGCAATTCATTAGTCTAATGCAATGTAATGGCAAGAAGCATATCCTCACTCATGAGGAGCCTGATGAAAGACTGGGGTTAACACCTCATGGGAGGCAGATGACGCTTATGCACCTGTGTGGTTTTCTGGGATGGTGTCCATGGAGATAGCCAATGATATATTGAGTCAACCCACGACCAAGACTATGTGGGACATTCTTGCTGCTACATACTCTCCAACAAAGAACGAGTCGAAGATTCTGCAACTTCAACACATCTTCACTTCCAAGAAGAATGATCGCCCTCTCCATACCCTTTACACTTCTTTAAGGGGTATGTTTGAGAAGTTACATGGTTACATTTTCTTGACTGCCACGCCCGAGCAGCTCAAGACATATATAGATTCAGTGATGACTGGAGTTTTTCTAGTGGCACTTGACTTTGAGTATGATGCTGCTAGAGCACAGATTCTTACTGATGCGACAACACCTCCAATGGAGGAGGCATATCGTAGGCTGAGCAGGCTCTCCATATCTTCTGGTGGTACTCAGTTGTCTTAGACTTCTTCAGCCATGGCAACATCTTGTTGTAGGGGGAGCCCTACACAGTTCCGTGGCCGAGGTGACCATGGAAGGAGAGGGGGCAGTCGACCCCCTTGTCAGCCTTGCACCTACTGCCACGGGCCAGGTCATTCTGAGGAAACATGCTAGTCTAAGCATGGGTTTCCCGCTTCAACATGTGTTGCAGAACAGATCCATCATGGCAACCATTCTTCAACTGCATCCGATCAGAGATTTGATGAGTTAGTAGCGCGGCTCAGGGAGATTATGCCTTCTCCTGGGTCAACTAGCTCTCCGTAAGGATCATCAGAGGTATCATCCTGAGCCTCTGCATCTACATCAGGTACAACATATGCTTTTACTAGCTGTTACAGAGCAGACTTATCAGAGTGGATTATGGATTCAGGAGCTTCCCATCATCAATGTGGTGACAGAGGGTAGTTTAGTACCTATAGACCAACTCAGTCAGGCAGATCAGTCGTGATAGCAGATGGGACATATTCTCCCATTACTGGTCAGGGGAAGGTGCAATTAACCCCTGCAATGCGGTTTCAGAACATTCTTTACGCTCCTAAATTCTCTATGAACTTACTATCTATTAGTCAAATCACCAAGGATTTACATTGTCGTGCCATATTTGAATCTTCTGCTCTTGTGTTTCTGGACATTCTAATGGGAAGGGGATTGGTTTTGGCCGTGACCCGTGAGCAAGGATGTCTCTACATATTGGTGCAGTCTCCTTATGCCGGTGCCTCTTCTCTTCGCACTGGATATGTTTCTCCCTATATGTCGTATCTTCAGTTTGGTTATCTTCCTCTACAAAAGCTGCATCACGTTCTTCCTCAGATCTCTCGCTCTACTTTTCAGTGCGAGGCCTGCCAGCTTGGGAAGCATCATAAGTCCACATTCCAGAATCGTCAGGGTCAAAGTAGACATAGTCTTTTTGAGTTGATTCATTTTGATATTTGGGTTCCCAGTCGTGTCCCAGATCTTCAGGGGCACATGTTTTATCTTGTTGCTGTTGATGAGTTCGCTAGATTGTCGTTGGTTTTTCTTCTTAAGAACGAGTCTGATGTTGGTCCTGTTATTCTGTCCTTTATTAATGAAATAAGGAATGTGTTTTCTGCGAATGCCAAGTTTATACGTTTTGATAATGCACTTGAATTCTACTGTACACAACTTTCTCAGTTCCTTAGATCCTATGGTATTGTGCATCGGGCATCTTGTGCGTATACTTGTCAACAGAATGGGGTGGCTGAGAGGAAACATCACCATCTTTTGGCTGTTACCAGGTTTTTCTGATTCTGAGTCGTGCTCCCCATTCTTACCGGAGGGGGGGACGCGGTTCTCACTGCGTGTTATTTGGTGAATCGCATGCCTTCATCGATTCTGGGGGAGAAGATCCTGTTCTCGATTGCGTTTCCCGAGACGGATCTTTTCTCTCTCACACCTCGTGTTTTTGGATCCGCTGCTTTTGTTCATCAGATATCTCCAGGTCTTGGCAAGCTCTCTCCTAGAGCGGTCAAGTGTGTGTTTGTTGGGTACTCCAAGACCCAAGAGGTGTATTGCTGCTTTGACCCTGCTCGACGAAG
This sequence comes from Ottelia alismoides, assembly GCA_037367405.1. Lineage (NCBI taxonomy): Eukaryota > Viridiplantae > Streptophyta > Magnoliopsida > Alismatales > Hydrocharitaceae > Ottelia > Ottelia alismoides. The sequence goes on from JAZKJV010010235.1 coordinate 92,209, forward strand.
GTACTGTGTTAGTGCAGATGTCACCTTCTTTGAATCCATTTTGTATTTCTCTCCTACAGGTGACAAGCTCATTCCTTCAGAAAGTGGAGAAGAGGGTTATATACCTCCTGTCTCACCTATTCCAGGCGATACTACGACACCACCACCACCAACACTGTTCTCTCCTCCACCGCCACCTCCACCACCACCTCCTCCTCCTACTACACCTACTTTATTTCCTCAGGTTTACGAGCGCCGACCTCATGCCCATATGCCTCCTCCATCATCCAACACGCCCAAGGTATGTTCTGAGCATTTGAGTTCCACTAATGGCACTGGTGATTTGAGTATACGGATTGAGGTGCAGGATGTCATAGATGATATTTCTTCTGAGGATACCGTGGACTTGGACGTACCTATTGCTCTATGTAGGAAGAGGCGTGCATGCACTATGCATCCTCTTTCTTCTCATGTTTCTCTAGCACAACTCTCTGGGGTTTTTCAGAGGTTTGTTGTTGTCTTATCAGCTGTGCAGATACCGCGATCCTATCAGGAGGCCTTGTCGAGTAGTCTGTTGCGTCTGGCTATGGAAGAGGAGACGACCGTTTTACAGTCTCGTGGTACATAGAGTGTCATCTCCGCTCCCCCAGGTGCTTCCATCGTTGGCAGTAAATGGGTGTTTACTATAAAACAACGTGCATATGGTTCTGTGGATAGATACAAGGCTAGGTTGGTTCCACGCGGGTTCGCTCAAACCTATGGGGTGGATTATCATGGCACCTTTTCTCCGATGGCGCGTCACTCAACACTGCGCATTCTTATTACCGTTATTGTGGTACAGGACTGGCCACTTTTCCAATTAGATGTTAAGAACGCTTTCTTGTATGGGGATTTGCAGGAAGAAGTGTATATGCGGCAACCACCATGGTTTGCTGCTGAGGGGGAGTCCAGTATGGTGTGTAAGCTCCACAAGGCCATATATGGCCTTAAGCAGAGCCCCAGGGTTGGTTCCAGAAGCTCTCGGAGTTGATTGAACAACAGGGTTTTGCCAGATCTACTGCAGATCATTCTCTTTTTGTTAAGAGAACCCAGAGATGTTTTATTGCTATTTTGGTATATGTGGATGGTATTATTGTTACAGGCAGTGATAGCCAGGGTATTTAGGCATCTAAGGATATTCTTGGACAATAGTTTGTCACCAAGGATCTTGGCAAACTGCAGTATTTTCTTGGCCTAGAATTTGCAAGAAATCAGCAGGTAATAGTAATGACGCAAAGGAAGTATGCCATTGATCTTCTATTTGAGACGAGATGACATGATGTAGACCTGCTACTCCTCAAATGGATCCCTATGCTAGGCTATATGATGATGACTCTGTGGAGGTGGATAAGAGACAATACAGAGAGCTGGTAGGGACGCTATTATATGTCACTATTATAGACCTGATATATATTTTGCTGTCAGCTGGTCAGCTAGTTTATGGAGCATCCTAGGCAAGATCACATGGATTCAGTCAACATGATCTTGAGGTATCTTAAGTCTTCTCCAGGTGCAGGACTTCTATTCAGGAGAGATACTTCTCTTGCAATTTGAGGATGTGCGAATGCATACTATGCTGGGTGTCCCAAGGACATGAAGTCTACTTCAGACTTCACTGTGTTTGTGGGCAGCTCACTGGTTTCATGGAAAAGCAAGAAACATATAGTTATGGCCAGATCCAACGTTGAATCAGAGTATAGGGCTATGGCCCAGGGAAGAACAGAAATGATGTGGGCCAAGTCCGTCCTGACTGACCTAACTATTGAGGTGCCTCTTCCTATGCACCTTAAATGTGATAATCAAGCAGCTCATAGCGAATAATCTAGCTTTCCATGAAAGAACAAAGCACATTGAGGTTGACTTCCACTACACCCGTGATTTGATTCAAAAGGGGTTGATTTCCATTTCTCATGTTGCTTCAGGCTATCAGATTGCCGACGTGTTTGCCAAAGCTCTTGCAAAGGGGCCCTTTCATCGTTGTTGTTCCAAGCTGAGCATTATTGATATATATGCTCTAGCTTGAGGGAGGGTGTTGAGATATTTATATCTCTTTATTGTTATCTTGTAATTTTTCTATTTCTTTTGTCTCTTTTGTAATTTTCCCTTAAGGTGCGTTTGGTACGCAGGTTAGGGTGGGTTAAACTGGTAGAGGGTAACCCATTTTTGTGTTTTGGTGTTTGAATAGAGGGTTAAACTGGGGGTGGGTTTGAAGCGGGTTTGTTGTGATATGATTGTATTGAAGTTTGGAGAAGTGTGTAGTTATTGTGATGTGATTGTATTGAAGTTTGGAAAAGTGAGTAGAAGTTGAGTAGTTTATAATTTTTAAATGATATGATGGTATAATATATTATTTTTTGATTGAGTGAATGCAAAAAGAATTGGTTTATTTAATGTATTAAAAAAGAGGAAATGTGGGGCCCACCTTGGAGAGAGAAGGAGTGGGTTAAGGGGGAGGGGAGTTTACCCCACTACTCGAACGACCTCTTAGAGTTTTTCTCCTATATAAGAGAGCTCTAGGGCTACTATGAATCTGTCCCTTTCATTTCAATCCTTTCCACAAATATGAATAAAGAAAGTAGAGGAGGCTTTGAAGGTTATGAGAACTGGGAAAGGTGTAGGACATGATGGCATCCCTGTAGAAGTATGGATAGTTTTAGGTGAGTGTGGTTTGACTTAGCTTATGAATATATTCGATGTTATTTGGCGAAGCAAGAAGATGCCTGAAGATTAGAGGAGTATCGTGGTGCCTCTTTATAAGAATAAAGGAGACATTCAAATTACAGAGGTATCAAGTTGATCAGTCACACTATGAAAATCTCGGAACGTGTGATCGAAAGAAGGTTGAGGCAATTTTCTAAAGCAAAAGAAAATCAGTTCGGATTCATGTGAGGTCGCTCAACTATTAAAGCCATCCATTTGCTGAGGAGAACAATGGAGATTTATATAGCTAAAGGGAAGAACCTCCATATGATCTTTATTGATGTGGAGAAGGCTTATGATTCTGTCCCACTAGAGATATTGTGGGAAGTTTTGGAGAAGAAACAAGTACCTATCCTATACATTAACCTCATAAAGGATATGTTTATAGGGCTTTATCTTGTGTAAGGACCCCGTCTGGGAAGACTGATTATTTTGACATCAACATTGTTTTACATCAATGTTCAGCTTTGAGTCTATTTCTTTTTATTTTGATTATGGACGAGTTGACAAGTCACATTCAGGATAAGTTACCTTAGTGTATGTTATTCGCTGATGATATTGTGTTGATTGACGAGACTAGAGATGGAATAAATGAGAAGCTTGAGGTCTGGAGACATGCATTGGAGACTAAAGGATTTCGTATAAGTAGGGCTAATGCAGTATATATGGAGTGCATCTTTGATGGAAGCAATGGTGAATGAATCGAGGTGAAGATTGGTGACGATAACATTCGGAACATAGATTCTTTTAGATATCTGGGATCTATTTTGTAACATGATGGGGAAATTGATGGAGATGTTACTAATAGAATAAATGTAGGCTGGCTAAATTGGAGATGAGCCTCTGTTGTTCTATGTGATAAGGAAATTCCTTTAAAAATTAAAGGAAAGTTTTACAAAGTAGTCGTGAGACCTGTTATTCTCTATGGATCTGAATGTTGGTCTGTGAACCGTAGACATGTGCAGAGAATGGCTGTAGAAGAAATGAAAATGCTAAGGTGGATGTGTGGACACACATGTAAAGATCAGATTCAGAATGATGCAATCAGAAAGAAAGTTGGTGTAGCTCCAATCAAGGATAAGATGCAAAAAAACCACTTAAGATGGTTTGGTCATTTTCAAAGAAGGTCAACTGATGCACCAGTTAGGAGGTGCGAGTGTTGGGATGTTGAGCCAGCTAAGAGAGGGCGAGGACGGCCCAAAAAGTGTTGGAAAGAGACTATACGTATGGATCTTAGTTTTTTGGATATAAACCCGAGATTGACCCAAGAGAGATCTGAATGGAGGCGAAGAATCCATGTAGCTGACCCTACTTAGTTGTGGGAAAAGGCTTTGTTATTGTTGTTGTTGACATATGTATCAAATCGATGAGTTATGAGATAAAAATCCGGGAATGTGTGATCGATAGAAGGTTGAGGTAAGTTTCCAAAGTAATAAAAAATCAACTCAGATTCATGTCAGGTCGCTCAACTAGAAACTACCCATCTGTTTTGGAGAAAAATGGATGTTTATTGAGCTAAAAGGAAGAACCTCCATATGATTTTTATTAATCTGGAGAAGACTTATGAGTCAGTTTCACAAGAGATACTGTGGTGATTGTTGGAGAAAAGACAAGTGCATGTCAGGTACATTAAGCTTATAAAGGATATGTATGATGAGGCTTTCATCTTGTCTAAGGATCCTATTTGGGAAGATCAACTATTTTGACATCAGTATAAGTTTGCATTAAGGTTCATCTTTGAGTCCTTTCTTTTTTACATTTATTATGGACACGTTGGCTAATCACATTCAGTATGAGATACCTTGTTGTATGTTGTTTGATGATGATATTGTGTTGATAGATGAGACTAGAGATGGTGTAAATGAGAAGCTTGAGGTTTGGAGACATGCCTTAGAGACTAAATGATTTTTTATTAGGGCTAAAATTGAATATATTGAGTGCACATTTGATGGAAGCAGTGGTGAAGGAATCACCGTGAAGATTGCGGAAGGTAACATTTAGAACAAAGATTCTTGTGTATACTCGGAATCTATTTTATATCGTGATGAGGAAATCGATGGAGATGTTAGTCATTGAATGAATGCAGGTTAGCTAAAGTATATAGAAACCTCAATTGTTCTATGTGATAAGAAAATCACTTTGAAAATCAAAGGAAAATATTACAAAGTAGCTGAGCTGCTATGCTCTATGGATCTGAATGTTGGCCTATGAACCCTATACATACGCCAAGAATGACAATAGTAGAAATGAACATGCTCAGGTGGATATGCATGGCCATACATGAAAAAATTAGATTTGGAAGATGTTATCAGAAGAAAAGTTGGTATAGTTCCGATTGAGGATAAGATGAGAGAGAATCGATTAAGCTAGTTTGGCCATTTGCAAAGGAGGTGTGCTGATGCACAAGTTGGAAAATGTGAGGTTAGGGATGTTGAGCTGGCTAAGAGAGGATGTGGAAGACCCACAAAGTGTTGGGAATGATACTATCCGAAGAGGTCTTAATTACTTGGACCTAAGTTCGGGAAAATAGATCTGAATATAGACAAAGAATCCATGTAGCCGACCCTACTTAACGTGGACGAAAGCTTTGTTGTTGTTGTATCTCAAGGGTGCCTCTCTCTGTGTATCTTCCACCTTTCTCGACTTGGTCCTTCAATACCTAACCAAGGGTTCACAATTTCAGTTTTTACTCTTATAGGAATGAAATCAAATTGATTCTGTTTTAACGATTTCTTTAAACCTCGTCTCAACTTCCCTTCTTCAACCGCTTCACAAGAGACCCATAAGTTCAATACCCTCGTAGTTTCTGCAGTTTTATGCCTCAGATTTTCAATGTTGCATCACAATGCATTTTCTTTATTCTTGATAAAGGCAAAGGACGTGCAATTTGCTTTCATGGTTAGCACATGTGAATATTGCTTTCATTTCTGTAACTTATAGTAAGGCTTGGTGATTCCTCTGCCAATCCCAAGCGTACAAAAAAGGAGTTTGATTCAGTGACTAATAGACCATAAAAAGAAATGGTCAAATTTTGTACCAATGAAATAATAATTTCAAAGTAATGAATTTGAAATAGGAAGAATATGTAATTACCCTAGTTGTCCTCTATGAGTAAAGTAGTGCATATACTATGCTATCTACAGTGCACGTTTCAAGTCTCATAGTATCTATAGCATGGGAGAAAAATTAGGATTAGTGATGCAGAGACGAAGAGAGGAAATTACGGAGTTAAGTAGGAAGGAGGAAAACAGAAGAAAGACATGTTGGTTGCAAGCTGGGAAAATACGCTAAACCATGTGAGGTAGAGGAAAAAATGGTGTTAGGAAATAATAGAGGGAAGGGGAAAAGAAAGAGCCAGAAAAAGTACATTATAAACCAATAGCTACTTAAACACTATCTCATACACCGCCCTTCTATTATAAGATCCATGCCTGGATAGAGTCATAAAAACTAAGGAGAAAAATATGCCAGTGGTTTAACCCTAAATCTACACGACCCTTCTATTACAAGATCCATGCCTTTTTAGCAATGTTTGGTGACGTCTTAACTGCCGAATCAACTCCCAAAAAACTCCCATGATATTGAGATTGTTGTAATTAGAAATTGTGATGCCACATTTAAAATTCTTTCAGCTATCGGAGGGGCTTTAGGTCAGTTAGGAAATTCAGTCTCTAAGTCTTTTAATTTCAACTAGGAGAATACTATTTTGTTTAGATGAAGTTTACAAATCAACATCCAACGGCCCGCAGTTGTGAACTGCACTTTCCAGTGCAGTTAGGATAATTTACTAATATCTTACTTTTGCTGCCCCATCAAAATATTACTTTTTAAGGATTTTGCCGATTTATAGCCCACTGGTATCAATTTATCTTTTATACTCCGTGTGCTGCTTTTTTTTGCATAACTTACAGGGCAGGTTATCCCAGATTCGGACCTAATGTTTTATCATGACCAAAAGGTTTCATGATCAATCTTGACAGTCTCAATACTGTGGCAGGACAAATTGCCAGGCTCGACTTATGAAGCTGTCATGGATTACCACAAGGCGACTGTTACCCTTTTAGCTTTACTATCAGCTGCAACGGGAGATGTAAGTAAATATTGCAACTTAATCAACGAATAGTTTCTTTAGGCCACTCTCAACTACAACATCAATCCAACGTTTTCCCACTTTAAGTTTAGTCGGCCACATGAATTCGCTGCTTTAAAACAGATCAAGTTTGGATCCTACCTGAACTTAGATCTAAAAAGGCCATACCATCCTTAGTCGCTTTCCTTCAACATTTCCTCGGTCTTTCCTTTCCCTCATGTGAATTTCTTCTTTCAAATCTCAACTCTAAGAGTACAAGAAAAATAGACTTTTCTGTAATTGACAAATTCGAAAACTTTTGTATAATTGTATATTACTGGAATTTCAACTATAAGCCTACATGCTTTTGAAAATTCTCTGTAATGGTTGCTCTCCCACTTCACACACATTTTGTCAAAGAAACTGTAAAGATGCTAGTGTGGACAATCATCTATATTGACCATATTATTTCTTCAATAAGACATAAGATTAAAACCCCCCTTCAATCTAGTGGTTGAACAGTGTCTCTTCAATCCAAAGAACTGTGGGTCAAACACATAAAGAAGTATTTTCTCAAAATTGAAGTTCTAAGATAAGGACGAGTGTAACTGCATTTTATGGGTCTTTTTTGCATGTTCATTTTTACTGCATGAATCTGCCATGAAGTATGTAGGTTTTTCAAGTTCTAGCTAAAGATGTAGGAAATCTTAGAGGGTATCGTTCATTTAAATGCACATAAAAAATATGGAACCTTTTAATTTTATGTGTATGCATTGCATTTTTCTTCTTGAAGATATTTACTATCGGGAGATATTCGGGGTATATGTGTCTTTATCTATTTTGAGGTGTCTCTATTGTAACATTAACCCTAGTTTCTCTCAGTATGAGTGCTAGGGTATCCCCTCATTATTTATAAAACATTCTCTCTTTCTGCATGGTATTAGAGCCCTCATAACCCTAGGGCTCAACCCCACCCTCTCTCCTCCGTCGCCAATTCTCTCTCCTCCTGTTTCGTGCTCTAGTACTGCCATCACCCTTTTTCCTCTCTCAGCAGTGTTGCCGACCCCTCCCTATAATTGAGCATGGTCTCCTAGTGGTTCATCCTCCTTATACTGCGACTGTTGCTGCCACTGTTGAAGTCACATACCCAATGCGTGGTCTGTGACTGCTATTGCTGATATTGAAGCACCGTTCCATTGCGGGGTCCGTCAAGGGTACCTGCCCTTGCCTCGACACAGTCCATAACCACCATCCATTCCCTACAACACTGCGATTTTGTGGCCACTTGTCGGCGTCTGATGATATAAGTTAAGTTCACATTTTTTCCGTCCCAAACTCTACAGTTTATCTCATCCCGGTTCGATTTCTTTTGCAATAGAGGATTAAAAGGAAGATTGTTCCACTATTCAGATCCATGATGGGTCCTATTATCAAGATGGATGAAACCAACTATGACCTACGAGCGATACAATTCATGAATCATGAGCATGATGGAAAGCCTCAAGAAAGAAGATGTATTCACTCAACCAAAATCAATCGGAAAAATTGGAGCAAATAAATCATGGAAATTACTGGGGTGGACACCACAGCGTGTTTCCCCCGTTATGGTCTCAAAAAAATCATGGAAACAAGACAATTCTTGTGCAAAGGTATGGCTTACAAGCTCTCTCTCCTATTGCTGATGATGTTTTGAATCAACCCACATCAAAGGCTTTATGGGATATCTTGATGACGACATACTCTCTGACTAATGTTGAGATATTTATATCTCTTTATATTTATTTCGTATTTCTCTTTCTTTCATATACCTCTCTTGTAATTTACCTAGGGCTTTTCTCCTATATAAGAGAACCCTAGAGTCTCAACAATCTTAAGCCATTCTATTTTCTTCAACATAGTATCGGAGCAACGGTCCTAGAACATGATTACCATATCCCACTAAAAATCCTTACCCCCCACCCACCGCCGGTAGTCCTTCTCCCTACGGGACCCCCCTATCCCCATAGGCCTTCTCCCTCCATGCAGGCCTTCCAGCGAGCTGTCGACCTCTCCTGTGGGCTGTTCCATCCAGCCGATCAGATCACCCCTGCCATCGGCTCCTCTCCTCCTTGCGGTCCTGTTGCCTGCCACCGCCTTGTGGGTCATCCCACATCCAACGAGCTACAGTGCGGTCGTTTTTGCAGGCCTATACAATCTGATTTTGCTCTATTTCGTGATTTTGGACATATAAATTACGTCTTCCAGCCCTAGAGTATAACACAGATTGAAGAAGATGGTTGTATGAGTCTACACATACAACCACTCCATGTGATTGCGTAGACTCGCTCATAGTAGTTTACTCCTCAGTTTTGTTCCGTATTGTCGACATTCCTTTTATCATGGCAGAGAACAAGGGTGACGTTTTTTCCTCGTCCGGTGCCTTCAAGGGCCCGACTCCCATCGTGAGGATGGATGGGACTAACTACGAGTTGTGGTCCATGCAGTTTCGCACCCTTATTCAGTACCATAATAAGGAGCACATTTTGACGGATTCTGATCTGACGGACAAGACTGGGACTAACGCTTCTTGGAAGCAAGATGATGCCTATGCTCGGATTTAGCTCCCTGAGACGCTCATCACGGAGATTGCCAATGACATCATCAATCAACCCACAACCAAAGCTATGTGGGACATCTTAGTAATCACATATGAGCAAACCAAGAATGAGAGCAAGATCCTATAGTTGCAGTATGATATCTTTTCGATCAAGCAGAATGGTCTGCCTCTTCATGCACACTTCTCGCATCTTCGAGGCATGTTTGAGCGTCTCTATAGCTTTATGCCCATTACTACCAGCACTCATCAGCAACAGGCATGCCGGAATGCCATTATGACCGGACTCTTTCTATCCTCCCTTAACTCTGAGGACGATGGAACACGTACTCAACTTCTTACTAGAGAGACGATATCGCAGATGGAGGAGGTCTACAAGAGGCTGGGAAAGATCACTACTTCATCTATTACCGTGGCCCAAACTCCCTCTGCAATGGCAGCTTCTCGTGGCAGAGAGGGTACTTTACAGTTTCACGGGCGTGGATCCCGTGGTCGAGGAGGACATCAGCGTGACCCATGCTCATATTGTCACCGTCCAGGACATTCAGAGGAGACATGCTATCTGAAGTATGAATATCATGCGTTTGCCCGTGTAGCTGAGCAGACAGAGATTACTCCGGGTCCTTCTCATGATGCAAGGCTTGACGATATTGTCTCTAGATTGAGAGAGATGATGGCTACCTCGCCCACACTAGCAGCATGATCTTCAGATGTTGCAGCTGTTGCCAAGGCTTCTACGAGTTCTTTAGGTATTGCTTATGCACTTACCAATTGTAGCAGTTTGGATTTGACTGATTAAATTACGGACTCCGAAGCTTCTCATCATATGTGTGGAGATCGAGCCCGGTTTACTTCTTACAGATCTATCCCTCCTGGTAGATCAATGGTGATTGCTAATGTGGTTCATCTACCCATTGTTGGTCAGGGAGAGATTGTCCTAGCCCCTCGATGCACATGCAAAATGTCTTACATGCTCCAACATTTCAGATGAATCTTTTATCTATTAGCCAGATTACAAAAGATTTACATTGCCATGTCATTTGACCCATCTTCTCTTGTGTTTCTGGACATACTCAGGGGTTGGGCGAGTGGATGTGGTCGTGAGCACAGAGAACTTTACAGACTGGTTCAACCTCCGTGTGCTGGTGCTGCTACCATTCCTTCTGGCTATGTTTCTCCTTTCATGTGGCATCTTCGCATCGGGCACCTTCCTCTACAGAAGCTATGCCATGTTCTCCCTCAGATCTCTACTCATACTACCTTGGAGTGTGAGGCATGTCAGCTTGGGAAGCACCATCGTTCTTCATTTCCGAATCATCAGAGTCATCACAATAGTCAGTCGTTTGAGTTGTTTCGTTTTGATATCTAGGGTCCTAGTCGTGTTCCCAATCATCAAGGACATCGGTTCTGTATAATTGCCGTGGATGATTTTTTCTAGATTATCTTGGCTTTTCTTGTTAAAGAATAAGTTTGAAGACGGTCATATCATTAAATCGTTTCTTATTGAAATTAAGAACATTTTTATGCTAATACGAAGTTTATTCACATTGACAATGCCTTGGAGTTTTTCACTTTACAACTATTTGACTTTCTCAGATATCTTGGTATTGTTCATCAGACTTCTTGTGCTTACACATTGCAGCAAATTGGTGTTGCTGAACGCAAACAACGTCATCTTCTGGGTGTTACGAGGATTCTTTTGATTCATAGTCGAGCTCATCATTCATTCTGGGGTGATGCAATTCTCACTGCTTGTTATTTGGTGAACCACATGCCTTCCGTTGTCCTTGGAGAAAAGGTTCATTTCTTGTTTGTGTTTCTCGATAAAGACCTATTCTTCCTTACTCCCAGAGTCTTTGGGTTCGTGGCATTTGTCCACAATTTTACTCCTGGACGTGACAAGCTCTCTCCAAGAGCTGCCAAATGTGTGCTCGTTGGCTATTCTCGTACCCAAAAAGGGTATAGATGTTTTGATCATGTAGGGAGAAAGTATTATGTGAGTGTTGATGTCACATTTTTTGAGTCTATTATGTATTTTTCTCCTACAATTGATAGGTTGTGTTAGAATACTGAGATGATTTATTCCATAGAGCCCTAGGGTCTCTTATATAGGGAGAGAGCCCTTGGGTAAATTACATGAGAGATACATAAAGAAACTGAAATATAATAAAAGACACATAAAGACGAACAACTATCTCTACACTCCCCTTCAAGATGGAGCATAGATATCTATCATGCTCAGCTTGGAAGAACATCTCTGGAAAGGTCCTCTGAGCAATGGCTTAGTGAATATGTCTGTTGTCTGGTCCTCTGAACTGACGTGAGACGTGGAGATGAAGCCCTTCTGAATCATGTCCCTAGTGTAATGACAATCCACCTCTATGTGTTTTGTTCTCTCATGGAAGGCTGGATTGTTGGCAATGAATAATGCTTCCTGATTGTCACATTGCAGGTTCATAGGCAAGGGAACATCAACATTCAGATCTTCTAAGACTGCTTTAACACACATCATTTCTGTGCTTGCCTGTGCCATGGCTCTGTAATCGGATTCGGCACTGGATCTCGCCACAACTGTCTGCTTTTTGCTTTTCCAAGAAACTAAAGAACTTCCTATGAAGATAGCAAATCCAGAAGTAGACTTACGATCTCGTGGACATCCTGCATAATCTGCATCTGCACAGGCGGAAATAGACAGATCCGTACCTTTCTTGAATAGCAACCCTGTGCCTGGGGAAGACTTCAGATATCTCAGTATCATGTACAAGGCATCCATATGTACTTGCCTCGGCTGCTCCATGAATTGACTCACCCGGTTTACTGCAAGGGCAATATCCGGTCGAGTTATAGTGATGTATAAGAGCTTACCCACCATTTCTCTGTACCTTCTCTTGTCCACCTCCTCGGTATCATCATCATACAGTTTCATACTCGGGTCCATAGGTGTACTTGAAGGTCTGCATCCAGTCATTCCTGTTTCAGCGAGCAGGTCTGTGACATATTTTCTTTGAGTCATCACCATTCCTTGTGCATTTCGTGCAAATTCTATCCCCAGAAAATACCGTATCGTGCCTAGATCCTTTGTAATGAACTGGCTGCCCAACATAGACTTGGTTATCTCAACCCCCTGTGCATCATCTCCAGTGACCAATATGTCATCAACATATACCATAACAACGATGGTACCTCTAGGAGTCTTCCGGACGAACAGTGAGTGGTCCGCATTTGATCTTCTGAACCCCTGTCGTTCAATAAGCTGGGAGAGCTTTTGGAACCATGCTCGAGGACTCTGTTTAAGGCCATAGATAGCCTTATGAAGTCTGCACACCTTCTGAGTCTCCCCCTCAGCAGCAAACCCAGGTGGCTGCTGCATGTAGACTTCTTCCTGTAGATCACCATACAGGAAAGCATTCTTAACATCAAGCTGGAATATGGTCCAGTCACGTACCACTGCAACCGATAGAAGGATACGAAGTGTTGAGTGCCTCGCCACCGGTGAAAAAGTGTCCAAGTAATCGACACCATATGTCTGTGTAAACCCTCTTGCTACGAGCCTGGCCTTGTATCTGTCAAGACGACCATCTGCATGATATTTGACCGTAAATACCCACTTGCAACTCACCACAGATGCACCTGGAGGGATAGGGACAAGAGACCAAGTCCCTCTAGATTGCAAGGCACGCATCTCCTCTTCCATCGCTAGACGCCAGCATTCAATCTTCATGGCATCCTGATAAGTCCGAGGAATCTCTACTGACGACACAGCTGCGGCAAACATCTGGAAATCCCCAGTGAGACGATGAAAGGAGACCTGAGAGGCCAGGGGATATGAGGCACACTGTCTTCGCTGCTTCCTATGAGCAATAGGCCGATCCAAGTCATCTAACACAGTGCTGACTGGTTGGTCCTCCTCCTGTGGTAAAAGCTCCTGCACAGGTGCATTATTTAACCCATCATCAGTGTTAACATCAGTATATACCTGAGGCGTGTTGGATGGTGGACACGTAGCCTGAGCAGGGTCTGTCCGTCTCGTGTAGACCTTAGGGAAAGGGACAACTGGAGGTGGTGGCGGAGGAGGTGGTGGTGGTGGTGATTGTGGTGTCGGTTGAGTAGAGGATGGACCCAGGCTTGGAGGTGGTGGAACATAGACATTGGAATCTGATGATGTGGAGGAGACCAATCTGTCACCTGCAGGGGAGAAATACATGACAGGCTCGAAAAATGTAACATCTGCACTCACATAGTACTTGTCATGGACCGGGTCATAGCAACGGTATCCTTTCTGAGTCCTAGAGTAACCCACAAAAACACACTTGATAGCCCTAGGGGATAGCTTATCAAGCCCCGGAGATAAGCGGTGAACAAACGCAACAGTGCCAAAAACCCGAGGTGTCAGTGTAAACAAATCTCTGTCAGGAAAGAGAACAGAGATAGGAGATTTTTCCCCAAGAACAGTTGTAGGCATTCGATTGACCAAATAACATGCAGTAAGTATGGCATCCCCCAAAACGTTAATGGAGCACAACTCTGGATAAGTAATGTGCGAGCAATATCAAGAAAGTGGCAATGTTTTCGTTCTGCAACCCCATTTTGTTGAGAGGTGTAGGCACATGTGGTTTGGTGAACAATGCCTTCGGAGGAAAGGAAGCTAGCAAGAGAGCGAGTGCAGAACTCCAATGCATTGTCAGTACGCACATACTTAACAGTAGATGAAAAAACATTCTGGACTTCATTAATTAGATTTTGAAGAACATGTCCTGCTTCAGATTTATTCTTAAGAAGAAAAGTCCACGACACTCTAGAGAAATCATCAACGACAACTAAATAGAACCTGTGCCCCTGATGATCCGGGACACGACTTGGACCCCAAATATCTATATGAAATAATTCAAATGGGGAGCTACTGCTCCGACTCTGACGACCGGGAAAGCTAGACCGATGGTGCTTCCCTAACTGACATGCTTCACAACGAAAAGAGGAACTCGGAGATATCTGAGGCAGGAGGTGACGCATCTTTTGAAGCAGCAGATGACCGAACCGAAGATGCCAGGTGTACGGAGAAACGGAGGCCTGGGAATGCAGAGAGACGCCAGCATAGGAGTTACGAACGAGACGATAAAGGCCATTGTGCTCAGAACCACAGCCAATCACCCTGCCCGTCAGTATGTCCTGAAAGATAACAGACGATGGATCAAAAATAGCACGACAGTGCAAATCACGAGTAATCTGGCTAATAGATAAGAGATTCATAGAGAATTCTGGAGCATGTAGCACATTCTGTAAGTGCATAGATGGTAGTAAAGCTGTCTCCCCCTGACCGATGATAGGAGACTGAGTGCCATCAGCAATGAGTACAGAGCGACCTGGCTGAACGGCTCTGTATGACTGCAGAATATCTTTCTCACGGCATAGATGATGGGTAGCTCCAGAGTCGACAATCCATCCTGTTAGGTCATGACTATGAAATGAGGCTGAATGACTACCTGAGGCACTGGCTGAGGCTGATGTACTGGCTGATGCCGAAGCTGCAACATCAGAAACGTATGCACCCTCTGACGATGAAGATTGTGGCATAATATCCCGAAGTCGAGCCACCAACTCTTCGAACCTGTGATCTGTGGCTGGAGCTGAAGGACCCTGAACATGATCCGCGACACGTGCAGAAGGGGGAAAGCCGTGCTTGGAATAGCACGTATCCTCCGAATGACCAGTACGGCGGCAAAAAGAACACGTGGACCGTATGCGAG
Source organism: Ottelia alismoides (assembly GCA_037367405.1). Taxonomy (NCBI): domain Eukaryota; kingdom Viridiplantae; phylum Streptophyta; class Magnoliopsida; order Alismatales; family Hydrocharitaceae; genus Ottelia; species Ottelia alismoides. Next base: position 107,333 of record JAZKJV010010235.1, read on the forward strand.
CTCCACGTCCGCGTCCACCATTTCCTCGGCCACGAAACGAGGACGAACCACCACGTCCCCTGGAAACTGCCATTGCAGACAGAGGTGCATTTGCTGTAGCGGATGGAACAGGTACACGACTGAGTCTCCTGTATACCTCTTCCATCGGCGGGATAGTGGCATCTGCTAGGATCTGAGAGCGTGCTGCCTCGTACTCCGGGTCTAGGGCAGCGAGTAAAACGCCAACCATAGTGGCGTTGCGGAACGTCTTCTGTTGTTCCGGTGTGGCTGTAAGCGGAATGGTGCTATAGAGCTTCTCGAACATGCCACGAAGCGACGTGTATAGTGAATGGAGAGGCCTCCCATTCTGCTTCGTGGTAAATATGTCATGCTGCAACTGGAGCATCTTCGTCTCGTTGCGTACTTGAGAATACGTCATAGCCAAAATATCCCACATCGCCTTAGCGGTGGGCTGATGAAGGACATCATTCGCTATCTCCGTCGTAAGCGTACCTGAGAGCCACACCTTGGCGTACGCGTCGTCAGCCTCCCATGAGGCATAAATCCCTGTCTTCTCCGGCGGTTCATCCTCGGTAAGAATATGCTTCTTACCACACGACTTCATAAGGCTGAGGAACTGCATCGCCCACAACTCGTAGTTAGTCCCGTCCATTTTGACGATTGGTGCCGAACCTTTGAAGGCACCTATGGCGGGCATCTCAAGCTTCTGTTCTGACATGATTCCGGAGAAGAACAAGTACTGATAGACCAAGAAAGTATTGTCTACCGAGACCTTGTAGGATTCAAGTGCATAGGTAGACGATTATGCACTTGAATCGACCATCACGCCGAGCCCTAGCGAGGATGCGATTCCCCGGCCACGAGTAGAGGCTCTGGGAGCCCCTACAACTAGATTACGGCGGCTGAAGGACTGTTGGCAGCGAGCAGGAGGCCGGGGGCTGGAGACCGAGGGGGTCGGGCGGCGGTGTAGGGGCTGGGCGGCGTATATCAGAGGGCCGCAAGGTGCTGGGGGGCCCGCTGGGGGGCTGGGAAGCCCGTTGGGGAGGGCTGGGGAGGCCGCTTGAGGGGCTGGGGACCCGCTCGGGGGCCGCTGGGGGCTGGGGAGGCCGCTGCGGAGGTCTGGGGAGGCCACTGGGAGGGGCGGCGAGGAGGCGGTGAGCCCGGGGAGGGAGGGTTCGAAACCCTAGGCGGCGGGAGAGGGAGGGGGGGCGGCGGTGGAGAACCCTAGGGTTAGGGTTATGGATCTGATACCATGTTAGAATACTGAGATGATTTATTCCATAGAGCCCTAGGGTCTCTTATATAGGGAGAGAGCCCTTGGGTAAATTACATGAGAGGTACATAAAGAAACTGAAATATAATAAAAGACACATAAAGACGAACAACTATCTCTACAGGTTGTCTAACATTGACTCTGGGGAGGATGTCTTTTTTCCATCACCTCCATTATCTGCACCAACAACATCCCATGTTAAGTCTCAGCCATCTCGACCTCCACCTCCACCGCCTCCACCTCTGTCTACCCTGACACAGTTCCTGCCACGATTTTACATTCGCAGGTCCTCTACTTGCCCCTCTGCTCATGCGCCTTCCCCGTCATCCAGCATGCCTCAATGAATACATTATTTCTACTGATGGCACTGGTGATATGCTTGTTCCACATGATACTGTACAGAAGGAGCTGATACTAGAAAACTGAGAGGCTGATGGCCTGGATGTTCCTATGGCTTTAAGGAAACCGCGTCGTAACTGTGCCACTTATCCTCTAGCTGCGCATGTTTCCTTGGACCATTTTTTAGAGGAGTACAAGAGGTTTGTTGTGGGACTCTCCGCTGTTACTATCCCGCGAACATACCAAGAGGCCATAGGATAGTAGTTGGCGATTTGTCATGAAGGAGGAGATGACCGCTTTGCAGTCTCGTGGTACCTGGAGTGTTGTTTCTGCTTCTTCAGGTGCCTCTGTTGTGCGGTGCAAATGGATCTTTACGGTGAAGCAATGGGCAGATAGCAACGTGGATCGCTACAAGGCAAGGCTTGTATTATGTGGGTTCACCCGGACTTATGGGGTGGACTATCAGTATACATTCTCACCAGTGGCCAGACATTCGACATTGCGCATTCTTCTATCAGTTGCTATTTAACGGGACTGGCCTCTTTACTGACTTGAGGGGGAGTGTTGAGATATTTGTCTCTTTATATTTATTTCATATTTCTCTTTCTTTTGTGTACCTCTCTTGTAATTTACACATGACGTTTCTCCTATATAAGAGAGCCCTAGGGTCTCAATAATCTTAAGCCATTCTATTTTCTTCAACAACTAAGAATTAAATGAGGTTTCTTTAACTTCACCATGATATCCATTTAAGAAATAAAATGGTCGTCCTCTACATACATATATGCAACCATGAAAGGCATGTTCCCAAAGATGCATAGCTATCTTCCTTCATGCTAGTGTGATGATAAGGAGACATATATGAAAATGCTTATGATTGAGATTTTTCTTATGGTCCTAGACCCAATTTGACTCGGCTCACAGTTAGTTGCTCACTACTTGTGCTACTATACCACAGATGGAGGATGCCTCAATTAGGCTTAGCAAGATTTTTGTCCCTCCTACTTCATACATATCCTTTTCACTGTAGGTAAGGGACGTCTTGGTAAAGGCAAAGGCTGAGGCCATAGAGGACCTCGTTCCCAGTGCATGCGTTACCAAAGAATCAGACTCGCAAAAGACACATGCTGGCGTAAACATGAGAAACTAGCTTCAACACCTCATTATAGAGCCGACAAAAACAACAATTTTGCAAGATCACAAATACGAGAACTTGTTGCACAACTAAGGGAAGTGGTGGTCTCTCCTACCCCACTGACTATTGCTGCATCATTTGGTAATTCGTCAGGTATTAGCATTGCTTTCTTTACTTCTCTACATGATGTGTAGTGGATAACTACATGTACTTCCGCCATCCCTGTGGGAGCAAGAAGCAGTTCATTACATATGGCACATCCTCTCTAGGATGGTCAGTTATGTTAGTCGGTACTCATCATTCTACAGTGATAAGTCAAGGGGAAGTTCATATTACTCCCAATATGCGACTATTCAATGTTCTACATGCTCCAGACTATTCTTTCTTCTTAGCGCACGCTTTATTAGTCATGTAACAAAAGATATACATTTTCGTGCCATTTTTTATTCCATTTCTCTTGTGTTTCAGGACATACGTACTCGCAAAGTGATTGCATGGGTCTTGAACAACGAGGTCTTTATGGGTCGGAGCATTATACTTTTGTAGGCAATACCCATACATAGGGATGTAGCTAGACCACTATCGTATTCGTTTTTAAAAGGATATATATTTTTGATTTGACAAATTCAGATATGGATACTATTTTTATTTTTTTGCAGATACATATACCATTTTCATTTTTTTGAGGATACATATATGTATTTGGTTACAAATGTTCGTGGCGATGCATATATTCATATTGTTGTCATAAATAAACGCGGAAACAAATCGATGATCAAAGACAAAAACCAAACATAAACATCATATTTTACGTGGAACCCTACTCCCTAAAATGCGGGATGAAACCACGGGAGAAGGCCTCAAAATGGTCGGATCTTTTATTAAACTTTCTCACTGAGTACAAGGGGTATGGGGATCCTTATATAGCCACACAGACAGACCAAGGTCCCTCATATAGTAGATGTGGGACTAAACATGAGTGGGTGATAATTGGATCATGGAGAGATCCAACTACTACTCTATTACATACTCCAACACTCCCCCTCAAGCTGAAGCTATGAAAGCTACAACTTGCAACAAAAAGAAAAAGGTATACATCTTCACACGCTACATTACAAGAAGAATATATGCCCGCTTCTAGTAGAAGACCTCGCACGAGGATGGGTCTGCGACTTTCAGTTCACCGGAACGTATTCTCTACCATGCCTGTAAAATCGCTATAATGTCATATCACCAGAACGTATCTCTGTCGTGCCTGCAGGTCACCGGAACATACCTCTATCATGCCTAGAGAAGAATCACAATAGAAGAAGAATGTCCAACGCAGAATAGTAGTCGAGGCAGAGACACCCTGACAAAGTAGTCGATGTTCGGTGAAGACGACTGATAGCAATAGAAGACTGGAGTGTCGATCTGTCATATGTGAACGGACAATAGAAGTTCTGAAGATGCATCTAAAGAAGAAGAATGTGCCCTCTCCTACCCCCTTTCTAGCATACTTGATAAAACAAGAGCATGGTTCATCAAATTGGGAGAAACAAAACATGTATTTTTTGTACTAGATTTTTTTTGCACAATTTTTTTGTAGCCGTTTCGTTTTTCCTTTCTTTTTTTCAGGTATTCCTTTTCTTTTCTTCGTACGACTTCTTTTTGTATGGTCATTTTAAAAAAAAAAACTTCTCTCTTTTTAAGCCGCTAATCTTTTTGACTTTCCTTCTCTCTTTTTTGAATTGGCCCCCCTTTTTTTAAAATCACCCCTTCTGTTTGTTTCCCCTTTTTGCCTCTTTTTTTAAACAACTAATTTGGGTCCAAAAGATTCAAACTTTTCCTCCCCCTCTTTTTTGATAGGACACAATAGATAGCCCATTGGGCTTAAAACAAATGATTCCGGCCTCTTTTTTTATATGTAGTAGAGATTCATGGGCCCACAACATTCTTATTTAGGGGGGTTCCCCGATTGGGGAACCCCTCACAAGAACGCAACCCCTCACATAAACTGGAGGGGGGGCTGCCGCCTGGATCTAGAGAAGACTGTGCGTCGCCTCTTGCTGGGGAGTATTTAGGGTTCCCATCGAGCGCGTGCGACCGCTTGTGGCTTGAGAGGAGGAAGGTGTCGTTGCCTGGAGGTTGTGCTTTGTTTGTAAGGAAGGCTGCACACAGATGGTGGGGGAGGTAGCACCTCTCTTGGGTTTCTCCTTACAGGTTGCAGGACTTCTTCTTCTTCGAGTACATAGGGAGATGAACCCATTGGTTCTCTGTTGGAACCCATTGCTGCTAGTTGTCGATGCTAGGAATTTTATCCCCCCTTTTTTACCATTGATGACATCGTTTGGAGAGAGCATCTTCATGAGCGCTTGCAGGAGATTGAAGGAGAGTCCTCTTACGCGAGGGGATTTGGATGCTGGCGATTGGTTGTGATAATAAGAAACTGCAGCAGCTGTAGCGTGTCTGGCATTGCCTCCATGACATGGTGGAATGGCTCGGTGGGCGTCGATGGGGTGAAGGGGCTTGCCTAAAGTGCACCTCCTCATGCCTAGATTAAAGGAGAAGGGGATCTATGGCTTCTTGGAGCATCTGTTGCAGGAGCATCATTGTTGTAATCTTTGTTGAATAAATTGTAGTGATGTCTTCAATGGAAGATCTGAACTCGCTCATGAAGGAGCACCTGGATGCGCAACCGCCGCTAGAAGAATGGGAGATCCCATCGTTGGCACTTGGAGATCTCGGAGTTGTGCGTTGAGTAGCATGGCTGAAACCGTAGATGAGCAGTCCCACCATCTTTCTTTCTCCGAACAAAACTAGGGTTTCACCGAAGACATTGGATTGTTGACGAACTTTGAGATCATACGAATACACAGAAACATGAATCTAAAATAAGAATCCCAAAACCGACTTGCTCTGATACCACGTAGAAATAAATAAATGCGGAACTGAATCGATAATCAGAGACAAAAATCAAATATCAACATCTTGTTTTACGTGGAACCCTACTCCCTAAAGAGCGAGTTGAAACCACGGGAGAAGGCCTCAAAAGATCGGTTTTTCTATTGAAGTTTCTCACTGAGTACATGGTGTGTGGGGCTCCTTATATAGCCTACAGACAGATCATAGTCCTACAGATAGTAGGTGTGAGACTAAACATGAATGGGTGGTAATTGGATCCTGGCTGGAGATATCCAATTACCATTCTATTACATACTCCAACACGTATTACTAAAATATCTTTGTATCATAGACATATTTATCAATGTATAAACAAATATCTAAATATATATAGGGTCTCAAGTAATATAATGTATTTTACAGTCATTTCATATGGAGGAAGAAAATAAATAGAGTTCCCCAACTATACAGTAATTCCTAAGTTGGGACTTATTTTGAAAACGTAGCAGCAAGGGGCTTGATCTTATTTTTCTGTCTTAAATATATGCTTCCATAAGCTTCCTCAACCCTTCTATGTCGATATTAATGCGTAAAGTTGAAATTTTAATACCCTCTTATATCATTTCAAAAATAAGGCCCTTAATTGGGAAGTGAGGCATAGTTAGACATTTTTTGGTAATTTACTCAAGTATATATCATATGATGCTTAACTATTCATTTTAAAAGTTTAGTTTAACATATTACTTTATTTTATTTTTTATTTTTATTATATTTGTAGTTTGTGTGATTTTGACATTGAACACAAGTCTTACGGAAATTTTATATCCGTAAGGATAAACCGTATTCGTTTGTAAAATATCTACATCCGAATTGTGTCAATCCATTTCTATATCCGTATCCATATTTAAGGATATGGTTTGCGATTGTCAGTGTCTACAAGATATCCGTTTCCATATTCGTATCCAGATTTTTAAAAAGATAAGGATATGGTAACACCTATATCCATATTTGTATCTGTTTGTTTGCATCTCTACTCATACACCAACTAGACCAACCTCTGCATACTCATGGCATGCATTTAGGACATCTCCCACTACAGAAGATATGTTGTATCGTCCCTTTACTTTCTCCTAGTTCAGAATTTCAGTGCAAGGCTTGTCATCTGGGAAAATATCATCGATTTTGTTTTCCAAGGTGACCTGCTTGATATTAGTAATTTTTGCTTTGAGTTATTACATTTTGATATCTAGGGTCTCAAACCCTTTTTTACTAATAGGATTCGAATCCTGGTCTTTTAAAGTGGGAGCCACTGCTTCTACCACCAGACCATTAGAGGGGTTCTCTAGGGTCTCAAACTTATTCATGATCTTCAAGGTCAACACTTTTATCTTGTTGTGGATGCTTTTTCTAGAACTTCCTAGTTATCTTTGTTGAAAAATATCTGAGGTTAGGAATGACATGAATCATTTTATATTAGACATAAAGAACTTATTTTCTGCTTATGTCAAATATGTTAAAACTCTTAACTATTTCCTTAAGTTCTATAGTATTATGCATCAAACATCATGTCTTTATACTTCTCAACAAAATTAGATTGTCCAGAGGAAACATAGACACATCTTGGACATCACACATACCCTTTTGGCCCAATGTCATTCACCACGTTCTTGTTGTGGTGATGCTATTCAAGGTAAAAAATGATGAAATTGTATGTCGTCATTCATGATTAATGATTAGATTCCCTTACATATTAAGAACTTATTTATTGTCCGTCTCTGAGTTTTCAATTGGGGTTGCATTTATTCACAATATGACTCTCGCACATGACAAGCTATCGCTGAGAGCTGTTAAGTGCATCTTTATTTGTTATTCCATAACTTTAAAATGGTATTCGTATTATGTGAGTGTTGATGTTACCTTCTTTAAGTCCATCTATTTATTTTCTCCCACGTGATCCAAAAGAGTTATTCTTACCTCATGATGTTTTGAGTCATGTGACTCATGAGCCTACGGACACTTCTTCGTACCTTGATAGGGTCTATAACAAGAGACCTAAGCCTACAGACATCGATCCGATTACCTCACTGCAGGTTCATTCTACCCAACTTGTGGTAAGTAGTCATCACCTGATTTCTAATGATGGCACAATTAGTGTTATTCCTATGTAGGATCAGGGAACTGGCAAGATGAATCCATGGAGGGACTCACATATGACACCGATCTACCTATTGCACTACAACAAGGCAAGCACGTACACTCCAATCGTCCGTATACATGTTACTTCTCCCTTGAACGACTTTCACAAGAATATCAGAAGTTTGTTCAGACACTCTCCACAATGGCATTTCTAAAAACATATCAAGAAGCACTTGCAGATAGAAGATGGAAATCCATTACATTAGATGAGCTGGCCACCCTACAGTCCAAAGAGACATGGATACTTGTTTCACCTCCAGATGATGCAAATGCGGTGAGATGCAAATGGTTGCTCACTGTGAAGTACATAGCTAATGGTTGAGCACCACAAGGCCAATTAGTGGCCAAGTGGTTTACTCAAAACCAATGGCTTTGATTATCATGATAATTTTTCACCGGTTACTAGACATGCATCTCTTCACATTCTCCTTGTAGTTGCAAGCAAGATTTGCCATCTATTTCAGCTCGATACGAAGAACACTTTCCTATATTGAGACCTCATTGAAGAAGTCTGCATGCATCAACCGCCTGGGGTTCACTGTTAAGGGGGAATCTTGGAAGGTGTGTTGACTTTACAAAACTATATATGACGCTCCCCATCTCCCTCCAGACACGCGCACAAAAGAGGAGGCCCCCACGGGCAACGTCAACATGAGCATCACATCCTCACCGCGCTTTGAACCCGAGGTGATTCTCTCTGTATCCTCTTGATTGTGTTCATTGATCCATTCGCAATTGGAGAACTGTTGGTTGAGTTTAATTCTTGGTGCAGTTGTGCCAAATCATCTTCAATTGAGTTGAGTTTATATTATTTGTTGTGTTTAGTGGGATTTTGGTATGGTGTCTACTAGATTTATTATTTACCTTGACATTAATGTTCTTTCACCAAATATATGATTGGATGGGGAATTGGCCACTTGTTTATTTCACATAGGCCTTGTAAATATAAGTTATTAATTTGATGTAGTTGGGCTAAAATTATATCGGTTCAAGTGAGTCTATATTGTTCTAGTTGAGTTTTTTTATCTTCATATTGTGTGTTTTGTCAACTTCAGACTTTCACGTATGATTTTTATAAAAAATTCCTTGTCATCACATATCTTCTAATTTCTATTTTGTTCGATATTATGTAGCTTCCTACTCGAAGATACTCATGTGGATCTCTCTAATGAGAATGCACATGTTAATGAGAATGAACATGTTAATGAAGAAGAAGAAGATACTCAGTTTGCTTTTCTACATGTAAGAACACATCATATAGATCAACGAAAGACATACTTGTTCTTGCTCGAAAAAATGTCTGTTCAAAAAAGGAATTTAAAGATATAACTGACAAGGATGCGAAGTGAAACGAAGGCAAGATAGTCAAGAAGTATGTGGTGCTTATATGTGGTTTAGACAATGTGATGAAGGGCGTTGGGTCTTAAAGAAATTTTACAAAGAACACAATCATGAGTTGGCAACTCCATCAGAAGTTATAGGTCTTCGATCACACCGGAAAGTATCTTCATGTACAAGAAGTCTCATTTTACACACTTGTGATTTCATCGATATCCATGTTCCACAATACGTAAAAGCAAAGGGACGTCCCAAAAAAGTGAAATGTATAAATTCAGGCATCGAAGCTTCTTCTTCTAAATTCATATGCAGGATGCCTTAGATGATCTAGTCGCAGCTATTGAGGAAGCTAAGGACCTTGATGGGCCATTTGCCTTATGGAAGAAGATGCGGAGATGCATTATGTATCCTCTTGCTTCCCATGTTTCTCTGGCATGACTCTCAGAGGATTTTCAGAGGTTTGTTGTAGGTCTATCAGTCGTGGAGATACCACGATCATATCAGAAGGCATTGCAGAGTAGTCAGTGTTGCCTGGCTATGGAGGAGGAGATGACAGCGTTACAGTCTCACGGTACTTGGAGTATTGTACAGGCTCCCCATGGTGCATCTGTTGTTGGCAATGAATAGGTGTTTACGGTGAAACACCGCGCGGATGGTACTGTGGATAGGTATAAGGCTGGACTAGTTGCTTGTGGGTTCACCCAAACCTCTAGGATGGATTATCAAGATACATTTTCTCCAGTTGCTCATCATTCTATGCTGCGGGTTCTTCCTGTTGTTGATGTGGTATGTGACTGACCGCTATTCCAACTAGATGTCAAAAATGCATTTTTGTATGGGGACTTGTAGGAGGAAGTCTACATGCAGCAGGCACTGGGGTTTGCTGCTTAGTGGGAGTCCCGTATGGTGTGCAGACTTCACAAGCCCATCTATGGCCTTAAGCAGAGTCCGAGGACTTGGTTTCAGAATCTCTCAGAGTTGATTGAACATAGAGGTTTGTTAGATCTACTGCAAATCACTCTCTTTTTGTTAGGAGAACCCAGAGAGGTACCGTTGCTATTCTGATCTACGTTGATGACATTATTATTACTGGCAGTGATGAACATGACATTCATGCAGCTAAGGATTTCCTTGAACAACAGTTTGTGATCAAGGATCTTGGCAAGCTGCGTTGCTTTCTTGGTCTAGAATTTGCAAGAAATCAGCATGGTATGGTAATGACGCAAAGGAAATATGTCACTGACATCCTATCTTAGACTGGTATGACATGATGTAGACCTGCTACCACTCCAATGGATCCCAATGCTAGGTTATATGATGATGACTCTGAGGTGGATAAGAAATATACATAGAGCTAGTAGGGAAGATGTTGTATGTCACTATCAACGAGTCTGGTATATCATTTGAAGTTAGTAGAGTCAGCCGGTTTATGGAGCAATCCATGCATGTTCATATGGATGCATTAACATGATTTTGACGTATCTGAAGTCTTCTCTAGGTGCAAGACTTTTGTTCAGAAGAGACACGTCTCTCACAGATACTGGATGTGCCGATGTAGACTATGTTGGGTTCCCCAAGGACAGGAATTCCACTTCAGGCTTCAATGTGTTTGTAGGTAGCTCGGTTGTTTCATGGAAGGGTAAGAAACGAACAATTATGGCTAGATCTAGTGCTGAATTAGAATATAGAGCAATGATCCAAGGGAGCACAAGTCTGTCATGACTGGACTAACTATTGAGGTGCCTCTTCCTATGCACCTCAAATGTGACAACTAAGCTGCTTTAGTCATATCTAATAATCCAACCTTGCATGAAACAACAAAGCACATTGAAGTAGATTATCATTACACTCGTAATATAATTTAGAAGTGACTTATTTCCACCTCTCACGTTTATCGAAGCTCTTGTGAGGGTCCTTTTCACCGTTGTTCCAAGCTGAGCATGATAGACATATATGCTCCAGCTTGAGGGGGAGTGTTGAGATATTTATATCTCATTATCTTTTTTTTTGTATTTCCTATTTCTTCTGTCCACTTTGTATAATTTTGCCTTAGAGGTTTTCTCCTGTATAAGAGAGCTTTAGCGCTACGATGAAATTTATCTTTTCATTTCACGCAATTCCACAAGCTTCTCTATATAACAATCACCAAGCTTGACTTCTCATTTGTTGTGAGCTGTAGCCGTATGAGTCAGTTTATGGCAAGACCCATGTAAGCTGTATAGATGTTGTAATGATGATTCCTAGATATCTGGATGCTTCACCAATTGAAGGAAGAGGTCCATTGATTCTCTCAGAGTATGTTGATGCTTGCTATGCATATTGTCCAAGGGTCGTAAATCCACCACTGACTTTGATGTGTTTTTTGGTGATTTCTTGGTAACTTGGAAGAGCAAGAACCAGCAGGTTGTATCCAGATCTAGTGCTGAATCAGAATACATGGTTATGGATTAAACCACTGCTTAAATGATTTCAGTCAAATGTTTTCTAGAAGACCTACACGTAGAGACTCCTCTACCCAATTGGGAGACAATCGAGCAACATTGATCATAGCTAACATTCATGCTTTTCATGAAAGAAACAAGCACATTGAGATTGGTCGTTACTACACCAGCGATATCATAAAAAATGTCTTATTTCTATTACTTATGTTTCCTCATCCGAGCAAACTGCCGACATATTCACTAAAACACTTTCCCAAGGACCGTTTCAGAAGTTTTTGTCCAAGCTGGCCTGATAGACATCCAACAAGAGACATTTAGTAACTCAATGGGGCTATGCGAGTCTTTTTTCTATTTTGAGGTGTCCCCATTCTACATCTAACCCTAATTTCTCCCTATATAACGAGTGCTAACATACCCCTCCATAATATAGAATAAAATTATTTTCTTCCGCAATACTGAATTCTTGGAAAATTAAAGCATAAGCTGCTCCAAATTATTATATTGAAGATGATTACCATAACTTTTCTATATATATGGCATTTCATATTTGTGGTGCCATGATAGTATAGTTTATATAAAGAATGAGCTTCTGAAAATTATAAAAAGTCGTAATTTTGCGGTTGGATTCTGTTTGTCGACTGTGTGGGTAATGTTTATTATAAATAAGGTACCAGTGTTGTTTTTTTTCCACTTAGATTCATCATTAAACTATTTAAGTTGCTTTTTGAGAAAATCTAAGACATGGCGCTCAAATTAACCATATCTCAATTTGGTGCTAATATACACAGGAAGAAGACTGCTCAGCAGATAGAATTTTGAGCAAGAGAGAGTTGTTGGAGAGTAAAATGCTGGAACTAAAGGGATTGGTCCTGAACAGCTCGGACTCCTAACTGCGGCGATCCGTTCTCTGATCAGGTCGCCGCATCATCTTCATCGAGGTTTGCATAACAAATACTGTGAGATGACAGCTTGCGTAGCTCATGCAGCAGATCTACATCTTTGTATGACCCCCTGTCAATGTAGTTACAGATTTTCTTTCTGAGATATCTCATTTTTGTCCAAACTTAGTGAAATGAAACGAATTACACGAAGTCTGATCTAACTTTTTATGTTTGATTTGGATGCTGTAGGGGCATTTCATCTCATGATTTTTTCCCCATAATGGTTTAGAACAGGGATCCCCCTTTCCAGATGCAGTCCGCAACCTACACCAAATAACACAGAGCTGTGGATCTACCTTATGACCTCTTGTGGGTAAAATCCGCGACCCCTATCGTCTAACCATGCGATGGTCGGCTATCTTTTAGGTTTGCAGTCTTGAGATTTCCATATGGAATTTTAAGTATACTAATTGGCTATATATATTTTGTACAATCTGCGACAACACGTTGAATGTCCATTTTGCCAATTTCGTCATTATTTTCAGACCAGTCTGTCAGAGATAATAGCATCCATCCAAATTGAATTTGATGAGAACAATAGGAGTTTTCACACCACGACCTATAAATTCTTATCCAATTAAATGATGATGCATGTAATCTTCGAATTTACATCACCATTGGTGTTATCTTGCTTCGTTTAATGCATTAGCTTATGATATCAAGTTACTTCACTAACTCGATCATCTTTGAGCTAATCTAATCAAACAAACACACGAGATACAATTTAATGGTTGATGTCAAAGTTATATTCTTCTTATTACCTCATCTGCAATCCTCACCACCATCTTCCGACAGCAACGCTCCGACCCCTATTATCACCAATGGAACTAATCAAACTATTCGCATGAAGCGGCTCGTGCTCCGCCAACCACATGGTATTGGCGTATCCTCTCCACCTTCCTCCGACGCCTTGGGGCAACCCCTGGCCCTTCCTTCATTCGTCGCTTCCCACGATGTGCTTCCTAAGCCACAATTAGCATCCTTCCAGTTGATACTCCCTTACCACTCCCACACCGGATCCACGTTGTTCATGGGCGTGATGATGAATGCGAGCATGAGGAGCAACAGAAACACGAGCGTCGCCATGGTGAGGAGGCAACACACAATGAGGCATAACGTGCGCCAATAGTTGCTGATGAAACTAGTGAGAATGAGGAGCGAGGACGTCGAGGACAAGGGCCAATGGTGGGCGAGCCGGACTCATACGCCACATGCATGGATCAAGATCGAGATTGATCACAAGACGGTGAGGAGATTCAGCAGTGCCACCGTTAGGTTGTCGCGTACTGCCATCATCACCATGTTATTTCTCTCAATTTGCCTAGTGGAGGGGTGTGTGTCCAAGAGGATCCTCTGTTTTAATACAACAGGTGCTATAATCCAGGGATCCGTTTGATGGGGATTGGACGACCCTTATCGGGGGCCGACCATCCCCATCCCCTTATGAGGGTCGTTCTATCGCCATCGGACGGATCCCTGTTACAATACCTGCTGTATTACAGCAGAGGATCCGTCCTCTTTGAGTGGTGGGGAATGGATTGCATGCTCCACAGATTTGTAACTATGATTCACCATCGATTTTTTTATCGTTTGTCTAATTTAACGTTAAATTGGATGGATGTTAAATGAACATGTATGTTACATAAAAGGGTAAATTATTATTTGGGTCCCCATCTATGGGTCAGATCCCAGAATGGGTCCCGATCTTTAAATTGTAACGATTCGGGTCCCATGGCCATTAATGTAAGGAATTTTTTGGGGCTAATGACGAGTATGCCCTTATTTAAAAATTGGAATTCAACCCCCATTCTCTTCCCAACAAGGACATATTCGTCATGAACCCCAAAATTTCCATTTCTTAAATGGTCTTGGGACCCGAATCGTTACAATTTAAAGATCGGGACCCATTCTGAGATCTGACCCATAGATGGGGACCCAAATTGTAATTTACCCACAGTAAAATTAAGGAGTTGTGAGGTAATCTGGTCATGAGCGAGGGGCAAATTTTAGGTAGCGGCTTTACCTTCTGGTAAACCGGCTACCCAGGAGATGTTTATTATAAGGGATACGCACACGTTATTTTAAGTTCTTAATAGGTCCTATTGTGCTTATCTCTACCGTTCATGGAAAATCCAAGATGATTTCAAGTGTTAGCATAGCATCAGACCCGTCATTTTACTTACGGATGCACATCATCACCTACCAGCCTTAATATTAGATTATCTAACGATGTAAACAGGCTTTTTACCAACTAAGACAGTTTTCCTACAAAATCTGAGAAATCATAACCAATTCAAGACCAACCGCTTATCTTAATTCACAGGTGACTCCATTATATCATTCAAATCATACACTGATATACTATAAAATCACCAAAATCACATTGATTTTGGTCTATACTCGAACACGAAGAACATCACTCTTGCTGCTGATTTGAGCTCTTGCAGTAAGCAATCGCCCTCTGGATCGAACTCCCCTCCTCTGAGTCCACGCTGCTGCTCCGCCGCATTGCCGGAGACGCGCAGCACCTCCTGTTCGAGCTCCCGCTGGAAGCTGACGAAGAAGGCGGCGAACAGCTCGACGAAGAACTCGACGACGAGCACCGTGAATGCTTCACAACGGGCAGGTACCGGCATATGGCACCGGAGATGGACTTCCTCTCGCAGTTCTCCTCTCCTTTACAATCCCCGATTTGGGAAAGTGTCCGTTTAAAGATCAACGACTTGATCGTAAACGATCGTGACACGATGATCTTAAGTCCCGACGAGCACTTCCTGATGAACCTGAGCCTGCCCGGCCACCTTCTCTTCTCTACGGGTTGCTTGGGCTCTCCGGAGGCCAATTCTCCACTCACGTAATACGAGCTGAAGGGGGAGATCGGGGGCGACTCGTCGGAGTTGCCGCGGAGGAGCCTCTCGAGCATCTGCAGGCGAGGGGGGAGGTGTAGGGGGAGGAGCTTTCCTTTGTAGAAGAGCTCGTCGGCCGGCGAGGCGACGGCGGTGGAGTCTTTGGAGGAGAGGTGGAACTCGAAGTCATCGGAGAGCGGAGGGGATGTCGTGAAGGTGTAGTAGAGGAAGGTGGAGGAGCTCACGTCCATATCTATATACTCTTCCTCCTCCTCTTCTTCTTCTTCTTGCGGAAGCGAAGGAGATGGAGGAGCTTCAGCTGCCATTGCCAAAGTAGAGGACTATTTTGGTTTGGATTTATACGCCAATGGTGTCTGTATGATTATTTAAAGAGCCACTACAATCTGGAGGGAAATCTGCCGTATCCTGTGAGATGAATCAAACCAACACCTCCCCCATTATATACTTCCACTGCATTATTGGCGACCACATTCGTCCGGTTCAGATTCCCTGTTGTGAATGGAAACGCATCACGATCGTCCATTTTTGACGGCAATATATAATTTATCGGCCCGAGATCCAAGTCCTTATCGAGGAAAACATTCCCTAACAAGTCATTGCAGATCGGATTGAATTTATTTATAACTATCTAAAATATTTAAGCTCAAGTTATCCAACAATAAACTTGATATGATACTTGGTTTGGTACGTCAAATAAACTCGTTGTCAAAGTTGGTAAGAACAAGTAACACTGCGTGGTAAAAAAATACATCTAAATGTAGAACGATGCATCTATCGGAGCTCAAGCTGCTCGATCAAGATCGAGCAGTTCGCATAGTAAGGACCCACAATCTGATCGAACGGCTCGGGTCACTCCCGATTTACAGCAGATCCCTTAAAATCACTCGAAGAACACGGTCTATTATCCCGAACAACCTCGTTCCTTGGATCTTCTATGAACGGTTGGATCGCAGCCGGAGATTCGACCCCCATCCAAAGCCTATTTATTGAATGCTCCCAGAAGAAAAAGAGGCCTACATCTACCCTAAGGATCACCTCACCACATCCCCATGAACGTGGCCCTCTGCCTTCCCACCTAATGTATAAATTCTTACCATTAAACACATCTACAGGGAACAAGGGGGAAAAGCTGACTTGCTATAGAAAGTGGAATGCCCAGACCCAGAGAGAGCAGAAATACCTACAGCTTAAATGCCCTGTAACTTTTAAGTGGAAACATTTATATCTCCTGTGATGAACCCAACGCCTTCTGGTAGGGGCAAGCAAATGGCAGACTAAAAGCTGCTTGTCGTCGAGCACACATGCATGTATATAATCCAACGCTGACAATTGCCACTTTGGTATTGAAGCCATTACCCCCACTGATGTGCATGTTTTCGCTTATCTTCAATCTCCCCTCCTTACCTCGACCTGTCAACAGTAAAATTTTACAGCACCCAGCAGATCATCTCTGTCAGAAAGAGATACTATATTCTAACGTACGTGAACATGGGAATGGGTTCTGTTCTCCTAATTAAGATTAGCTTTGTGATCTCATGTCGCTAATGTTTGCCCCCCGACAAATGGAGGTGGGGAACATATGCAGATAGATTAAGTTGAAAAGAGAGAATGCTGTTCTCCGCAGAGCTCGAGGCATCTCCCTGATGCAACGGTGGTGTGTTCCACCCTTTCCGTTTATTTAATTTTGCTGATCAGCTCAGCTCAGCTCCTGTGTGTGTGCTCGTGTGACATGCGTGGGTTGTTGGCTTAAGAACAAAGTTACCTTGGAAGCAAAAAGGGGTGTCCGATGGGTGGCCGTGATTCCCGGTGATGGGTGGGGGAGAGATTGGGACCTGGGGATCAGCAAAGAAGCCTTTTTCTTCTTGTGGATGTTCTCGTGTCACATCATGAGTGATGCCGGTTTTTATTTATTTATCTATGAATGAATGAAATGGTAACTTTGGGATGCTTTAAATCTTAAAGAAGTTGACACAAAAGCAGTTGTAACTGAGAACCAAACAATTTGGTCGGATGGTTAAGCTCCCACAAATCAAAGATCAAGGTTTAAATCCCTCAACCCCCTTCTACCAGAAAAAAGGTAATGAAGGATGGAAATAAGGGAATGACCCTGACTATCTAAAAAAAGACGGCAGTTGTAACTGATGAAGCATGAGGATTGTGTTAGGAAACGATCCGGTATCGTTTAGGCTCTGATATTAGTTGATGGGATACGAGCTGACTAACTCAACTTTGATATTAGTTGTTGGGAACATAAGCGATATCGAGTCTGTTATGATACCAGTTGTTGGGTAATAACCCGATATCGTCTCCGCTTTGATACCAGTTGTTGGGGATACGACTCGTCAATATTGTCTCCGTTCAGATACCAGTTGTTAGAGATACAAAGCACCTTATACAGATACGGATGCGCAATCGACAATAACCACAGAAGAACATTAAAGAAAGAACAACCAGATATATCGGTAGTCTGTCACCTCTCGCGACTACCGGAAAAGAAAGATTACTTAAATTAGAATGAGTACAACTCTCTCTATTCCCTCGCTTTCTCAAGTCTTTATTCTTCTCCCCACCCTAAGGGTTACATTGTTCTTGTGGTGGTGTAAAGGCAATGCCTCTCACCCCCTCTATATATAGCTCATTTACAACCCCATGGTCCTATTCCTAATAGGACTATAAATAGAATACAATTCAACTACTATTAAGATTAGTAGTCTCATAATGGATTCCTAATATGACTCTAATCATAACAGATCGAGATACATGTCAATCACCGTTGAGCACTCGTGAGCGCGAGCTGATCTCATCGTCACTGACTCCCCTACATTATAGCACACATGTGACAGTAGAGGATCAACTCCCTAAATTTTAACATGTTTTATCAATCTGATATAATGTACAGCTTGTTGTGTGGCCTCTTCCATACCTATTCATCATTTTTTTTACCATCATTCTGCCATTGATGAAAGAAGGTATAAAGCTATGTTCCATATGCTTAAAAATAAATGCACCACTATTATTATAAATGAAACAGATCTATGGATATGGATAGGATATTTTTAGATATCAAAGTGATGTCGATAAGAGTAAGCTCCTTAGGAGCATAGAAGAGCAAACTCCTATTTTTTTCATTTTCTATTTGG
This sequence comes from Ottelia alismoides, assembly GCA_037367405.1. Lineage (NCBI taxonomy): Eukaryota > Viridiplantae > Streptophyta > Magnoliopsida > Alismatales > Hydrocharitaceae > Ottelia > Ottelia alismoides. Next base: position 125,886 of record JAZKJV010010235.1, read on the forward strand.
GATTTTTACCCGGCAGGTCCTATAAACTTTGTCAATTATCTCCACGACCTTTGTAACAACCTAATTCCCCCTCGGTCCTGTAAACTTGCTCCGTCTTATCACACAGACCCTGCAGTCATATTTAACTTTAAGGATATTTACACCCATAACCCTGCGTAGTTTCGTAATTACCTCAGAAATCCTTAATAATCACGAATTACATCTAGGATCTTTAACAAGTGCTCTGTTTTATACCCATAACCCTCTGTTAGTTTTGATCATTAACTCAACCCGAGTAGTGAGTTAATCTAACCAATCCTAGATCTAATGGCTGAAGTTAATCAAAAATAAAAAACCCATCCCCTACCTTCTTCGTCCTCCAGCGCCCCCTCTCCCTTCTTCCTCCTCCCACCCGCCCCACCCTCGCCGGCCACCTCCCCCTCTCCTTCTTCCTCCTCCAGCCTCCGCCCCCACCCTCACCGACGCTACGACGACCCTCGACCCTGCACCCCCGATCCTGCATTCATGCCCCCGCACCCACACCCCCCCCGGCCTGTAGGGCCCTCGCACCCGACTGCAAGTGCCCCGCCCGACTTGTACCCCCCCCCCCCAACCCTCACCGATGCTGCGGCAACCCCTGAGCATGCACCCCAGTCCCTGCACCCCCAACTCTGCACTCATGTCCCCGCACCCCCGCCCCAGCAACCGACCTACAGAGCCCCCGCACCAGACCTCCCCCCGACCTGCAAGAGCTCCCGCCTGACCTGCAGGAGCGCCCTCCGCCCCCCGCCCGACCTGCAGGAGCGTACCCTCACCCTCGACTGCCTGCAAGACGCCACACACCTGACCTGCAAGAGCCCCCCCCCCCCCGCTGACCGCCTGCAAGAACCTCCCAGCACCCCCAGACCTGTCCGCCTGCAAGAGCAAGACCCTCCCGCCATTTGAAGCTCGAAGCCCTCCCCCCTTTGGAAACCCATCCACCGTTGAGTCCCTCTCAAAGCACCCCCGACCTTACAGAATCGAAGGATGGTTGAGGAGGAGGAAGGGAGGTCGAAGGAAGAGGGAAGGGAAGGAGGAGTGGTATCCTTTGTAAATAAGATGAACTTAAAGGTGGATTACATAACAGATTTCGTAATAATTAACGAATGGATGGAATGTACTCCTTAAGGTTATGTATGTAATTTAGAAACTACCGAGGGTTATGCTATGCAAGAGTTAAGGATGACTCGAGATCCTACGTGTAATTCATGATTATCGAGGGTTTCTTGGGTAATTACAGAACTACTCATGATTATAGGTGTAAATATCCTTTAACTTTATTGGAGTATTACTTGAATTAAACATTAGTTAATCAAATCAAAGAAAATAAATGGTGGATCTTCAATCTCCCTCTCTTCTTCCTTCCCCTCCTTAGTTGCCTCCCACCCACCCAATCCGACTTCACCTTCACAGCCACACCCATCTCCTCCACCATCTTGAACAAGTTCACCATCTACTGATTCCTCTTCTCAAGCTCCCCCTGCACACCACTTCAATTCGCCCCCACAAACTCTGTGACCGTCACCCACAAGATTCCCTCCGCAAATCTAGACGGTGATCAACAAACATCGCCTTGTGGAACACACCGGTACCATTGAGAAGATTTAAGGTCAGAGTAACCACACCATTGCTCCTGTTCGGCTTCCAGCCATCAGAGGCAATATGGAAGAACAATTCATCGTGAATCCTCACATCGGACTCACGCAGCACCTCCTCATACCGTGCCGTCAACCGGGAGCTAATCAACTCGCCACAAGGGGAATGCGGGAAACCCGACCTGCTGGAGAAAAATCCCGGAATTTGAGGTACTGATCCAGCGATGACAGAGAAACTGCACCACATGATCCATATACCCAATCTACGATGTTGATCATCGCGGACTCCGCCTGAGCTCTTCCAAGATCCACACAAGGCAATGCCTTGGGACTCTATCTTCTTAACACTATCTTCCAGCAAGGCCAGAGCTTCCAGGTCCTCCTTCCCAATGGAAAACACCAAATCTTCCTGCTGCCGGTGTCATGGGGATGCATAATCCACCATGGCAAGTGGCATTACAACGTAAGATGGAGTGCCCTGGAAAGGGGACGACCTCTTCCTGTTATGGTGGTAGTGGACAAGTGGTGCCAATGACGAGATGGGTCTCGACGAGGAGGAAGAAGGAGAGCTCTGCGCCGCGGCGATGGCAGCGGGTGGCACAGAGGAGGTGAAAGTGGGAAACGTCCCACGCTTCAGGTGCTCCGATGCGGTGCGGGACGGGTTCAATGGGGAGAAGTATGCGTGGCACAGAGAGCATTGGAGCTTGACGGCTCTGGGGAGCCCTGTTTCCGGGTTGTGGTACATGATGGGCTTTAGGTGAGCCCAGTACCGCGCCCCCTTCCCCTTCACCGCCTTGCTCCGCACCATCACCAGCCCTTCATACCACTTCTGCACGGTCCTCGCGGCCTCCTCCTCCGGCACCACCGGCGCAACGGTTGCGATAGACATCGGGCTGTCCAGCGACAACTCCATGGAGAAGAAATGCGAGGTACCCACCAACGGAAAAAGCTGAAAGATGCCGCCTTTCTTCGTAAAGGTGCAGAAACAGAGGCGTGGGCATGGTGTACGTGTTGCCCTCTGTGCTACAACAACGAAAGAGGTGTACCCACAAAGGGGAAGAGCGAGAAGAGACCGAAAGGTCCGGCCTTTCCTGTTAAGGATGCGGAAACAGAGGCACGGGCATGGTGTAGGTGCAGCACCGCGACGCTGGAAGGGATGTGGGTGGGTGCTGAGCGAGGAATGGGAGATTGGAGGAGGTTAGGGGGAGTGGCACTCAATGTAAATTTGATAGACAAAATAGATATTATGTAAAAGAAAATAACAGATTTGGTTAGTTTTAACGGGTAAATGGATGCGGATTAACCACATGGTTTGTTGGGTAAGGGTTAACAAGTTTATTGGATCGAGGAGAGAATTAGGTTGTTTCAAAACTAGCTGAGATAATTGGCAAAATATATAGGGTCTACCGGGTAAAAATCTTTTTTTATTTTCCTTTTTGAAATCTTAAGGGAATTTACTTGGAATAATAAGTGGAATATTTTTTTTAAATTTTGAATAAAATAGATAGTCCTAACATGTCCATAAGGAGTGATCAATTCAGCAATTCTAAAATCGTTAAAATTTGACAGGCTTGATAGATAGGATAAAAGTCTCGAATTAAGCTAAATTTGGAATGATATCATGCATATATGTAGTGATTTGATCCCTTTTAGAGTTCATTTCAAAAAATAAAAAAATGAAAAATAGGTGAGAGCATGTAAGTTGTATGCTCCCAGTCATATGTATGTAGATGGCAAAGTATGCATAAAATCGATATGATGGCAAATCTGATACTGATATATCTATATTTGTTTACCTCCCTAGTCCTGGTTGTTTTCTACTTGCTTGTTTAATCCATGTTTTATGTCAACTACGTTTAACAAGTAGTTTGCGATGCTTCAATTTTGATCTCGTGAGGGGTGAAGATCGATCTCTTGTTGTTTTAGTGATTGTGATGATTATCGCAACGCCTATCGAAGATCCAATGAAGGAACTTGTTTAGGCAATGATCTCAATCATAAGAATGAGTTTTTCCAGGTAAGAATAGGCATCCAGAAGTAGGAATATGCATCTAATGTTGGTACGGAGTTTTTGATGGTAACAAATTCTGTGAGTTCGTAAAATGTCGATGATGGTAAGGATGTGCATCCAGATGGAAAATGGTGCATCACATGGTAACATTCGAAACCACATGAGTTATTTCCCTGAACAACCTCGGAGGAGGATCCTCTGCTATTTACAGTATGTACTGCATGTAACATAGGAGAGCCATTCAATCACCATCGGACGGCCTTCTGAAAGGGGGCAGGGATGACTGGTGCGCATCCTGATAATGATCGAGCAGCTCTCCTACATTACAGCATCTGATGTAACAACAAAGGATCTGCTTTCGAACAACCTACGTCCCAGGTAGCCGGAAGAAACGGGTCGGGGTACGCGAACCGAGGGACGGATCCCTAAAGGAATCATCGGGCGAAGATCTTGGATCCCCCCTCGACAATCAGAGCCTCGAATCGAAGAAGATAGTGGTCGGATCGGGTCTGGAGAATTTGGACAAAAGAGCGTAAAACCCGGATCCACGCAAAGGGAGGTCTAGGAGGGGGAGTTGACCGGGGTCAACATTCCTCCTGGACCAATCAGAAAATAGATATTCCAAAAATATTTGTAAAATCAATTAAAAATAGCAAATGATTTTAAATTAAAAAGTGTACAAAATAAAAATATTTGTTATTTTCTAAACTGTTTTTCTATGATTTTCATTTATTTTTATGAGAAATAATTTATGGTATATACATTATAGTGTATTATATACATGTATAAAATATCCATGAATTTTGTACAATTATTTCTAGTTTCTTATTTTTGCAAAAAACACCCTAATTTTATATTTTATTTATTTACAACATAACTTTTGGAGCATAAAATTATTTTTGTTTTGTTTTTATTATTTAATTACAAGCATAAATTGAATAGGGAAAGATACATATTTACATGTATTATATACAAGTTGAGAGAGAGAGAGAGTTTTATTTATCTTTATTTTTTCAATTTTTGTTTTGTTTTTAGAAGTATATACAAGGAAATAGAAACACCTTTTTATTTTCATTTTTATAGAAATAAATTATATAAGTATAGATATGTACATAGGTGATAAATATGTACAAAGGTTGCGTGGTTCTATCTCTCTACTTAATTTATTTGGCGATCAGGCCAATTCTTGGCCCTCTCTTGGGTTCAGGTCACTCAATATTTATTCTAAATATTTCATTCCTTTTCTTTTATTCTTTTATTTTTTGCATAAATACATTCTAATTGTGGGATATTAATAAATGCATGTTTATTGCTAATTTATTGTATTTACAGCTATTTACACGATGCTTTGCCAAGATATTTAGCTAAAATAAAAGAATAAAGAGTGATGAATGAGTACTCATCACCCCCTATACTTTACTTTTGCTAGTCCCTTAGAACACACTTATTTGAAAAAGAAATGAAAAGAAAAGGAAAAGAAAAAGAAGAGAAATCAAGGTTGATTATTAAACTTGCCTTCGTTAAATTGAAATATGGAGCTCAATCAGACCTTTGGATTATTAGTTTGTTGGAACCTTATTTTGACTTAGGTTTAAAACTTAACAACCTCTAAGTTCCACCAATCTATGGTCAAGACTTCTCAAGAATCCAGACCAGAACAAGTCTACATACACAAACTCTAATGACCATGAATCTTTCCTTGTACTGTGTAAGTGATATGTAGCTCCCCACCCCAGAAATGGCAAAGTAACAACCTCCCTCAACAACGTAACTCTAATGCCCTAGTCTGGCAACTCTTTACTCGAGGAGCGGGGTATTCCCTTTTAAGTTCAAGTGCAACCAGCTCAAGAAGAGGAGGAAGAAGAGAATGGACCATGACCAGTGTAGCCATGTATCCTAGGGAGCCCAACCAGTGTAGCTAAGTCTCCCTGCTGCAAGCTTCATGAGATGGGAATGGGTAACATAAGCTTTGCTTTATTTGGCTATATACACTCCGGTGGGTATATCATTTTCTATCAGACCCACCACTTTTTTGGAGTTTTTCTTTCTTTTGCACATTTTTTTGATGTGCTTATGTACATCATATCTACATGATGCAACATATATACATAAAGAGCTTTTCCTCTTGAGCCAGTAGACTATCTCTCTTTTGAAGCATTATTGCAACCCACAACTCCTATCTTTAGACCTCAATGCTACCGAACCAAGTTGAGATGCACTTCCTTCACTAAAAGAAGACGAGAGGTTCTGCCTAGAAGTACTACCCTCGTATGCTACCCCAAGCCAAAGAAGACTGCCTCCTCACCACCTCATCCGTAGAGAGTTATGTGTAAGGTGCTGGTGCAAGTAAAGCCATTGTCTATGAGAGTCATGTATGTGTTGTTAAGTGTTCTACTTAGGCTCATCAAGATGACATATGATCATAGCCTAGTGGACTCAAAGAATTAAGTCACCATGGACCTTTTTTTTCAAAAGTCTTGACCCTAAGCCCTATAAGGTTCCTCTTATAATTAGGTGGATTAAGGTTTTAACCAAGCTCCATTTTTCAATTTAATTCCAGGCTAATTTAAATATCAACTATGATTTAGAAAAACTGTACAAATAAATACAAAAATGTTTTTATGCAATTTTGAAAATGTGCAAAATTTTTGAAAATGTTTGAATGAAAGAATGCATGAATGCAGAAGTTTTGCAAACTATTTACATACATTTACACAAGGGTTTTTGCAAACTTTTTCTTTTTCAAACATTTTACAAAAATTTTGATTATATACATAAGTTGGATATAAAAATATTTACAAACTCTTTACACAAAATATTTTTACAAACATTTGTACAAAAATAATTTTATAAATAGCTATGTATGTGCAATAATGAATTTTATATACAGGAAACTTTTTTTTAAATTTTTATGGTTTTTAGATAAAGGATTTTAGCCATTTTATTTATTAACACACTCAAACAAAGTACGAGTTATGGCTAAAGTATATATGAAATATATACGACATCCCCCTATCCTTAGCTCGAACGATGTCCTCAGAGTGAATCAAGAGCGATGAAGAAGACACATCTCGTGCTTAGTATAGGGAAGTGAAAAGGAGAACTATACTACAACGACTAACCAAAGAATAGAATGAAAAAGGATCTCGGTGTTTCCCCCTATACTCAGGATTAATTAATCCTGAGTATATCAGACTGTACATGAAGGGAAATCCGAGTGGAAGGATGTACATGATCTACCTCCCCTATACTTAGGGTAAAATATCCCTAAGTATAGGCAGCAAAAAAGAGGTAGAAAGAATAAAAAAGGAAATCAAAAGTCGGACACCCCCCTATACTTAGGGTAAAGTACACCCTAAGTATAGCATAATCAAAGATGCAAATGGGGTGTTGGACTGAAGAATGGTATGATATGGACATCTGGATCTATACAAGGCGGAAGACAGTGATAATCATGCGTGAGATGCTATAGATGTGAGTCAAAGACCACATCTCACGCTAAATGAATAGGGGCGACGTCAATGACCAGTGGCTCATGATATAGATATGGTTTGAGCCGCTGCCCATTAACACGAAAGTCAGATGACATCTCAGATATGTCAATGCTTCCATTGTCTTGTACCTTTCGGACCATGTATGGTCCCTTCCATTTGCTCTGCAACTTCCCTAGGAATAATCTCAGCCTGACATCGGACTACCATACTCTCTGATCTAGCTCAAACTGTTTGTGGCTGATGTGAGAATCATGCCACTCCTTCACTCTCTTTTTTATTGTAGGTTGCTCGAAAAGGCTACATCTCTAAGCTCCTCCAGGGCTGCCAATTCTGCACTCCTCTGGTCTCCTACACTAACTGAATCCAAAAGTATGTCCGTGACAGCCCAAAGTGACTTATGCCTAAGCTCAACAGGTAAATGACAGGGCTTGCCATAAATGAGGCGAAAGGGAGATGTACCCAAAGGAGTCTTGAAGGAAGTCTAATATGCCCACAAGACCGAGTCCAAAAGCTGTGACCAATCCTTTCGGTCAGGGCAGACTACCTTCTGCAATATCGTCTTGATTTCCATGTTCGACACTTAAGAAAGACCATTGGTCTGAGGATGATATAGAATGGCTACTCGATGGTCAATGTCGAACTCGCTAGAAAGGGTCTTTACCTTGTCGTTGACGAAATGAGACCCCCCGTCAGATATCAACACTCTAGGCACCACGAACCGTGAAATAATATTCTTCCTCAAAAATATGCATACAGCCCTAGCATCTGCGATTTGAGTGGGGATGGCCTCAACCCAAATACTCACATAATCAACGACCAACATAATGTACTCAAATCCCTGACTCTTAGGGAATGGACCCATGAAATCGATGCCACATGCTTCAAAAACCTCACAGAAGTGAATGGGCTGCATCAGCATCATATCACACTATTCGCAAGCACCCATCCTCTGACAGTCAGTACACCTCTTTGCGAATTCATCAGAATCCTTGAAGAGGATATGCCACAATAGGCCGGATTGGAGCACTTTTTGTGCCATTCTCCTTCCAAAGTGATGTCCTCCTGCCTCAAGCTTGTGGCAGTAAGTGAGGATGTTGTGGTGCTCATCCTGAGGAATTCACCGACGCCAGACGCTATCTCCTCCTTAATGATAAAGAACGGGATCTTCCCAATGGTAGAACTTGGCCTTTGTGAGGAAGGTCTCAAGTCAATGCCTGGGCCAACCTTGTGGAACTTTCTTGGAAACAAGATAGTTAACAATGTCAGCGTACCACGTGAGCGAGATAATAGCAAGGATCGCCTCATCTGGGAAGGTCTCAGATATAGGATCAATCTGCTCAGAATCCTCAAGATGCTCTAATCGGTTCGCTTGATCCACCACCACATTCTTGACTCCATACTTATCGTTAATCTCAATATCAAACTCCTGGAGTAGAAGGATCAATCTAGTCAGTCTTGCCTTAGCATCCTTCTTTGACATGAGGTACTTGATGGTGGTATGGTTTGTAAAGATAGTCACCTTAGATCCAATGATGGACGATCTGAATTTATCTGGGGCAAAGACTACGACTAGCATCTCCTTCTCAGTGACAGTATAGTTCCGCTACGCAGCATCCAATGTACGGCTAGTGTAGTGAATGGAAAATGGCACTCCATCCCTCCTCTGTCCCAGCACAACCCCTATGGTATAATCGGAGGCATCTGTCATGATCTTGAATGGGAGAGACCAATTAGGCGGCTGAAGGACATTAGCTTCAACAACTAGACTCTTGAGAGTCTCAAATGACGCAAGACACTTATCATCCACAATGAACTTGGTGACTTTGATCAACAAATCAGTCAACGGTTGGACAATCCTATTAAAATCATGAATGAAGCATAGGTAGAAATCAACGTGCCCCAAAAAGACTGTAACTGTCGCAATTTGGACGGCGGACTAAGTTTCCTAATGATATCCACCTTGGCTGGATCAACCTCCATGCCCCTGTTGGAGATGATATGACCAAGCACCGTCCCTTGAGTCACCATGAAGCGACTCTTCTCCTAGGATAACACAAGATGGACCTCGATGCATCGCTGAAGGATGCGGTCTAGGCAGTCAAGACAAGCATCAAACCCATCGCCATAGACCTAGAAATGGTCCATGAAGACCTCCAAGCACTCACCCACCATGTCCGAAAAAATGGATAACATGCACCTTTGGAATGTCGTCGGGGCGTTACATAGACCAATGGGCATCCTTCTGAAAGCATATTTCCCAAAGGGACAGGTGAATGTGATCTTGTCCTGGTCTTTGGGCGCAATGTCCACCTGGTTGTATCTGGAGTACCCATCAAGAAAATAGTAGTGACTCTTCCCAGCTAGCCTCTCTATAATCTGATCAATATAAGGCTGCGGGAAATGATCCTTCTTGGTGGCCTGGTTAAATTGTATGTAGTCTACATAAACTCTCCAAGAAGTGGATACCCGGGTAGCGATCTCTTCTCCAGACTCACTCACAACTGTAGTGATGCCCGTCTTCTTGGGCACCACATGCAATGGACTGACCCACTTGGAGTCGGAGATGGGGTAGATAAAATCAACGCTCCACCATTTCGAGATTTCCTTCATGACAACCTCTCGAAGGTTCGGGTTCAGTCGTCGCTGAACTCACGCGACGGCTTGGCGTCCTCTTCGAGATAGATATGGTGGGAGCACAGGGTCGGACTTATCCCCTAGAGATCAGCTACGCTCCATCCTTTCGTCTTGCAGTTCTTTTCAAGAACCTCCATCAAACGAGATTCTTGCTCTCCAATCAAATCCACTGAGATAATGACTGGGTGCATCTCATGCTCGTCCGCAAGGAACCTATACTTCAGCGACTGCGGCAAGGGCTTCAGCTCTGGACAACTGAGAGCTGACAGATCTGGCCTCTGAAATGTCTGAGTGAAAGCAACCAAATCTGCATGGGAGAACTCTCGCTGCTCATGACAAGCTGGTGAAGACTACTCTGTTGGTGTGTCTGTGCTCTGAATAGGATCAATCTCCACACTAGATGCTGGCTCTGTAGGAATCAGACATGGAATCAACTCATCAAACTCTGCCCAATCAATATCTGACTCCGAGGGATCTGAATCTGAATCAAAGGAAATATCTACTACCTCGCTCTCCTGAACGTGATCTGCTGCCTGAAATGTATCCTCTGCCAAGAGTGCGCTCTCCAAGCTCTCCTCTACTGGAATCTGTGCATCAGCAGGATCTGAAGGTGAGAGGATGGCTCGTGAAACGGGGTCTAACCAAGCTGCTTCATCGTCTGTGATCACAAAATCACACTCCGGGTGGACGTCTCGCTCTGCCTCTGTCATCTGCTCTAAATTTGTAAGCGGCTCTGAGCAAGCTGAATCTCACGCTTTAGTCTCATCGATCGTCTCTATTTGTATACTATCGTCCTCGACGTGAAAGTATACCTTCTCGCTATCATGATCGGACACTGCCTTGGCTGTGGCAAAAAACGGGCGTCCTAAGATGATTGGGGTATCGATCACAGACTCAGGGATCTCCATGTCCAACACAACGAAGTCCACTGGGAATTTTAGGCCATGAATTGTGATGACAATGTCCTTCAGCAACCCCTTCTGCCTCTTGACAGATCGATCAGCAAATTGAAGGACCATCCTGCTCCATCGGAGAGGACCAAACTCGAATTGATCGAGTAAGGCTGCCGGAAGTAGGTTGATGGAAGAATCGTTGTCTAATAGAGTCCAATCGAACCTCTGCTCATGTATGTGTCATCTGATATAGGGAGCTCCTGCATCTGGTCTCTTGGCTGGCAGACGGTTCTGGATGGTGAAGCAGGTGGCACGAGTAAGCACATGTATCTCTGAGTGATGGTTCCTCCTCTTCCTGCGAATAGTGGTCTTCTCTCTAAGGTTCCTCTAGAAGAGAGGGATGTGGTCCAAGGCCTCCTGTAGAGTCAGCTGTATCTGGAGTCTGTCGATCATCTGCTGGCTGAACTCTAGCTGTTAAGATTTTTTTTAGATTTTCTTTTTAGTCCCCTTCACCAAGTAGAGTGCTTGAGGGAAGGGGATGGATGGGCCTTCCTCAGATGGAGGACTAGGATCAGGTCCCTGCTGCTGTGGTAAAGTAGAATCCATACAAACATCTCCATGCGTCACATATGGACTCATAAATGAAGAACCCTTTCCTTGGGATTAATCTCCCAAGACAGATTTTTAAGTGAGGTGTCTTTTAGTATCAAGTGTGTCTTAGAAGTCCCAATTTTATAGTTTTTCTTTTTTAGGTATTTTTCAAAGAAAATAACACCTAACGAATTTTCGGTTCTCCTAATTATTTCCAAAAATGGGGGGTGAAATCGAAAAAGTCGATGCGTGATCAAATACTATGATGCATGCAGAGTAAGAAATGCGTACTTGACTCCATCCCTCTACATGCAGAGTGATCCGCACATAAAATAAAAGACTAAAATAAACCTATCTTTATGATGCAAAAAGAAATCGACCTTAGATGAATAATTTCTACTCGACAAGAACAATAGCTAACGGGTCAACAAGAGGGGTCGGGGTCCGGTCTCTGATGCTGATCGGTGTCCGCCACAACGGATCCTGCCAGCGCTGTATACGACCTCTAGCAGCACGTGACCCCTCAAGTGACCGAGTTAACTTTTTCTTTGTGATTTAATTATTAAGGTCCAGTTATCGATATATAAGAACAGGCAATCAATTAGGGTTGGGGCCTTAAATAATTTCGTCACAAGCAAACAAAAATCCTAAGTCTAAGGGCTAAAACCTTTTAAAATCAAAAATAAAAGAAAAATGCAATAAACACAAAACTGGCGAAAAATCCATGGTGAGGTCCCCTGAGCACACCGGTTCTCGGTGAAACAAACCCTGAGATCAAGCCAAGTCTGAGTCCAAGTCTGTCCTATATTATTACAACAATAATAGAAAAAAATAAACTAAGGCTAAAACTAAACTCGTCCTCCAAAATTCTTCTCCTCCTCTCCTACGCTCTCCTACGGTTCGATGTAGAAACGAGCCGCTCCAAGTCATTCGGGTGCCTTGGTGCTCCGAAGATCGCCACCCTCGCTCGTTGAGCCCTCGTAAGAAAGGAAAACATAAAATATGTCAGACCCAATTATTAAAATAAAATAAAATAAAATAAAGTAAAGTAAAATAAAATAAATGGAAATATAAACAAAGAAAAAGAAAAAGAAATAAATAAATAAAAATAAAAAAATAAAAGAAAATCAAAACAAAAACCGCAAACGGAAAACCGACTACTAAGCCGTGCTCTTCGGCAAAGGCGCCATTCTGATGAGCGGCCAAGCGATTAGGGTTAAGTGTCAGAAAAATCAGATCAAGGTCATTGCGACCCCAATCGACAAGGCACAGCTCGATCAAGAAAAGTTAGACCACCAAATAAAAGAATCAAACACTCAAAATATGGCAAGCGGTCTTGCTAGTTTATTTTACCTAGTATAGCTACCAGGCAGGGGCGGAAAGCATATAGCCTAGGGGGGTCGTGGCCCCTCCTTAATTATTACATTTCTCTTATATAATGTTATTAAATTTTGATATGGCCCATGCTTAAGTTTTAAATATAGAATAAATAATGTCAATTAGTATCTCTAAATGCCCACTGTCTCATTGGTAAAGTGTTGTTTTCTCCAACTAATGAACCAGGGTTCGAATCCCATGCTTGCATATTTTGTTAAAAAAATGGCTTTGTTCACTTTATCTCTCTCCATCCTTTATTTTATTTAGATGGCCCCCTTGATAAAATTCCTAGTTCCGCCCCTGCTACTGGGGTCGATCACAAGGAGCAGGAAATGCTGAAGCTACGAAGTAGTCGGGAATCCAAGAAAAGAGTGGAGATGCTGGTTTTTATTTTTTTCATATATTTTTTATGATTTTTTAAAAAGAGAAAAGAATGGAAGAAAGTCAAAAATCAACAATCAAATAATTATTTAAAGACCAAAAAATACTCAAAAATTCCAAACAAGAATATTTTGTGTTTTTACAATATTCAAATGTTTTTGTGGATTTTATGGGTTTTTTTGTTTTTTAATTAATTTTCTAAAAATCAAACAAAGGCAAAAATAGAAACCACTGTACAGCTGGAATCTAAAGGTAGATTAAAATTAATTAAAATGCATATAAAATTCCAGCAGCAATTTTACGAGAAACTACAAAACAAAATCTAACTACAGAAGAAAAAACACATTTTTTTTAATTTTTATAATTTTTATTGATTTTTCTAAGGTTTTTACTCTTTTTCAAATTTTATGGGTTTTTTCAATGGGAATAAGATGAAAATTGAATAGAAATTCAAACAGCACCAAACAAAGATACAAGAATTTTTTATAATTTTTCAAGGGTTTTTACTAGTTTTAGTGGATTTTCTAAAGAAAATAGGAGTTATTTTTAGTGTTTTTGAATGTTAGAAAATACTAAATGAAATCAAAACAGAACCAAAAATTCACCAAAATTCCTACGCTGTAGCAGGAGCCAAGTGTCAAAATTTTGCAATTTTGGACAATTTTTGCTATTTATTAAATCAAAAACAAAAGACACAGCACACATGGACCAATTTGCAAAGGAAACAAGTTTTGGGACCAAATAATAACATGCACAAAAAGCTCAAGGCCCAATCTATAAATTTCCCACTAAATATCTGCACATGTCATAAATCCGCACTTACAGGGGCATAATTGTAAATAATGAAACTAAATATGCATCCAATAACAACCAAAAAGTTCAGGGCACAATATGGAAATATCCCAAGAAAACACGTGACGGAGCACGTGGGTCTATGTAGACAGAACTAAAACGTAAATATGGAAAACTACATGTATCAAAGTGCATAGTGGTCTACTATATAGTTTATTTTACAGACTAAAAGGCAAACTAAAATAAAGGCAGGGTAGAATGAGCAAATTACCCATGCAGACACATGAGCTGCGCATGGTAGGGACGTGTGGCAGCTGCTGGTTGGGCGTGGGCGTGCGGCTCTGGCATGCTAGAGATCAGATCTTACGGATGTCAGATGTCGAGGACGTAGCTGGTACGGGGGCCGTTAGATCTGACATCTAACAGCCTGACAGCTCTAGGCGATGGATGGCTGTGATGGCGTCTGGGAGAAGGGCTCGATCGGATGGCGGAGAAGACCTCTGGAAGAACAATGCCAGGGCGAGCTTCGCCGGAGCACAGGTGGTGATCCGGAGCTCCGATGAAGGATCAGACAGCACCAGAAGGATCGTGGGGATCTCCTGCGTCGAATGGCCGACTCTGATGGAGTCGCTGACGGTCGAATATCCGTGGCGATGGCTGGGACCTGGGCGAACTCCGACGAGGGTGGTTGAAGGTGATCTTGGTAGTCTCCATGCACGCTAAGGCCTGCAAGAGAAAGCTCGGACTCAGAGGAATGCTCCGGTCGGGGTTATTGGACCTAGAATAGAGAGAAGCGGGGGTGGATGGAAGGTAGGTCTCCGGCGAAGGCGATAGATGAGACTGATGGCCTAATCTTGGCAATCCGAGCTAAGGTCAGGGTGATCAGACGGCGTAGGAAGATAGAGGGTGAGCAGATGTGTCGATAGAAACGGGTGGATGAAGGGGATGAGGCTCCAACCGGCTGGTCGGAACCGGCGGATGTGCGACGATGGGCGGACGAAAGCTGAATAAAATGACAGAGCTAGGAATAATGGAATGAATACCTCAGGGTCCTAAGATGATCCTAAGCTCCAGGGGAGTTGGATGGTGGGGTCGTTGCCTCGACTTCGCTGCGGCTGGCGGAGGAGGCTCTCCGCGGCGATGCTCCGGCCACGATAGGCGAGCTACGGCTACACAACACCTCTCCGATGACCGAAGGTGTTCTCTGACTGCTGTCACCAAGGCGGAGGTATCTAGGGTACCAGAAAGGGGAGTGGCGCGAGCTTTTGAGCTGGGGAGGTGAGTGAAGAATTTATAGTACGTCCCAGGTAGCCGGAAGAAATGGGTCGAGGCACGGGAATCGAGGGGCAGATCCCTAAAGGAATCATCAGGCGAAGATCTTGGATCCCCCTCGACAATTGGAGCCTCGAATCGAAGAAGATAGTGGTCGGATTGGGTCTAGAGAATTTGGAGAAAAGAGCGCAAAATCTGGATCTGCGCAAAGGGAGGTCCAGGAGGGGGAGTTGACCGGGGTCAACATTCCTCCTGGACCTATCAGAAAATAGATATTCTAAAAATATTTATAAAATCAATTAAAATTAGCAAATGATTTTAAATCAAAAAGTGTATAAAATAAAAAATATTTGTTATTTTCTAAACTATTTTTTTGTGATTTTTATTTATTTTTATGAAAAAAAATTATGGCATATACAATATAGTGTATTATATACAAGTATAAAATACCTATGAATTTTGTACAATTATTTTTATTTTCTTATTTTTGCCCAAATACCCCAATTTTATATTTTATTTATTTACAACATAACTTTTGGAGTATAAAATATTTTTGTTTTATTTTTATTATTTATTTACAAGTATAAATTGAATAGGGAAAGATACATATTTACATGTATTATATACAAGTTGAGAGAGAGAGAGTTTTATTTTATTTTATTTTTCTAATTTTTGTTTTATTTTTAGAAGTATATACAAGGAAATAGAAACACTTTTTAATTTTTATTTTTATAGAAATAAATTATATAAATATAGATATGTACATAGGTGATAAATATGTACAATGTAAAGTGGCCCTATCTCTCTCTACTTATTTTATTTGGCGATCGGGCCAATTCTTGGCCCTCTCTTGGGTTCAGGTTACTCAATATTTATTCTAAATATTTCCTTCTTTTTCTTTTATTCTTTATTCTTTTATTTTTGCACAAATACATGCTAATTATGAGATATTAACAAATGCATGCTTATTGCTAATTTATTTTATTTACAGCTATTTACATGATGCTTTGCCAAGATATTTAGCTAAACTAAAAGAATAAAGAGTGATGAACGAGTATTTATCAGCCACCACTTCCTTCTCCTTGCTTCCGACCTACCACTAGTTGTGTTGGGAAAAAATTCCTGTATAAATCAAATCACAGAAAATTACCGAAGTAGATAAGAGGACCATGCACGATATATCAATTACAACTACGGATAAAAATTACAGTCGCAAAAAATCATCCATGATGCACACATAATTTTCAACGTGAAAAATCCTCAACATGAGGGAAAAAATCATGGAGTTGATCACAACCCAAAAATCAAGCATTTATATAATCAAAATAATCTCACATGAGGGGTTTACACAAAGCTGACCCTCTATACATTGTTATAAATCACCAAACAATGGAGAATATTAGAGAGGAGAAATACCACCAAATCAATAAAACTACCGCCAAACTGTAGGAAAGAATATTGAAGAAGAATGCTCCAAAGATTAGTCCCTTTAATCTGCTGCAGTCACATAACTTCTTTCTTCTTCCTCTCTCCTTTTCTTTCTTATGATATGAAAAGTTGTGTTGGGTTGTTGGTATGCACATCATTCCATCTATTTATATTTATGGAGATGAGAAAATAAAGAAACATGAACTCCTACTTTCCACATGAATAGAAAACGATGACTCATATTCCTAAAGGTAATTGATTTCCTTCTCGAATTAGGACTTAATTTTTCATTTTCCATATAGGACTAATAATGTCCTATATAAGGATTAGATTCCTATAAGAAGGGGAATCCACCCAACAAGTCTCCTCCTCACCGAAGATGTGGGAACTGATCCAAACATGCGACAGAGCAATATTTCTTGAATTTTCCAAGCAGTAAAGTCTTTGTCATCATATCAACACCATTGTCATATGCGTGGATCTTGTCAAGTACAAGCTTCTTTGATTCTAACACATTACGTATCCAATGATATCTGGCATCGATATGCTTCTACCTTGCACGAAAATAGAATTCTTGAACACAATGGAATTCTTGCATGAACTTCTTCATCCACAAGAGTTCTTTGCTGGCTTCTGCAGCTGCAATGAATTCTGCCTATTTAGTAGATAGTGCCACATACTTCTGCAACCTTGATTGCCATGAGATAGCACCACATGCATATGTCATCAAGTAACCAGATATAGATCGTTTACCACCAACATCACCTGTCATATCAGAGTCCATGTAGCCTAGTAGGAATGCCTTCTCTGCTCCAAAACAAAGAAGATTGTTGCTAGTCCCACAGAGATATCTCAAGATCCATTTAGTTGCATTCCAATGCTCTTTTCTTGGATTTGAGATAAACCTATTAACAACTCCAACTGATACAAACTATAGCATACATCAAACTTCATTTGACGAAGGCATAAGGAATCATCTCCACATCTTTCTTATCTTTTGTTTATGGACTGTGCTTAGTGCTTAACTTGAAGTGTGCACCAAGAAGGGTACTCATGTCCTTGTCTTTGTCCATGCTGACTCTCAAGTACTTTCTCAATGTACTTCTTTGGAGATAATCAAAGTCTATTCAAACTTCCATCATGGGCAATCTTCATACCCAAAATCTGATTTGTAGATCTCAAGTCCTTCGTAGCAAAGGACTTATTCAGTTCATCCATCAGGCTTGAATTCTCGACTTACTATGACTAACAATGAGCATGTCGTCAACACTAATAAGCTTCATCACCTAAGAATTTCTTAATGAAGATACACTGATATGAAATAGTCTTTATGTAGCTATGCTTTCACCGTATATGGCTCAAATTTTGTATACCACTGTCTAGGAGCCTAGTTTAGTCCATACATGCTTTTTCTCAATTTGTAAACATAATCTTCTTTTCCTTTGACAACCAATCCCTCTGGTTGTGCCATATAGATTTCCTACTCAAGATCACCATGGAGAAATGCAATCTTCACATCCATCTGCCCAATATCCAAGTCTTTACTGGCTCCCAAATTGAGAATAATTCTGATGGATGACATCTTAACTACCAGAGAAAATATCTCTTCAAAGTTGACTTCCTTCTTTTGGCTAAAGACTTTCGCAGCCAACCTAACTCTGTATCTTGCATTTAAAGAGTTCTCATCATACTTCACTCTATTAACCCACTTATTTTTCAAAACTCTTTTCCCTTTAGGCATCTTCACAAGCTCAAAAGTAAGGTTTTCATGTAATGACTGCATTTCGTCGTGCATTGCTTCAATCCACTTTTTCTTCTACACATCCTGCATAGCCTTTTCATAGTAATCTGGCTCGTCCTTTTCCATGAAAAGAATATAATTATGTGCAGGTGATGAATCTCCATTTCATCACCTTTATTCTATCAATTCAGCCTTAAAAACCCTAGTTAATGCATGTAAATATACTTAATTTGCACAAATTAACATTCACTCTTTGTTGTATAAAAATACTGTATAAAATAATTTTTTAATGCTAAAATTATAGAATTAAGAAAAGAAAAGAAATATAATAAAATGCTAAAGGTATTTTGCGACCCTAAACCTCGAGACTTAGGCAACTTGATGACTAGGTCGACAAGGAATAAAGTAGGGGGAGATAAGAACTAATAATACCATAAAAATCCCATTTAATAATTCATCATTTATACATTTTTGGTACCAATTTTATTTTCTACTTTTTAAAATAAAGAAACTTTGAACATGAAAGTTGTAGATAATAATATATTGAAAATTACAAAATTTACTTCATATAAAATCAATACACAATGTAAAAGTTATACTCTTAATAAAATTCCAAAATCCCAAATTCCCAGACCCGTATCTCTCAAATAAAAACTCAAAATAGATCAAAATCACCTTTAATTGTATATAAATAAAAAAGATGGTTTCATATTTTTTGGAGTTAAGGTGTGTAAGTCAGGTTTTGGACCCTCATTGTACAATATACTTGAATAAAATATTCACTTTATTTATTATATTATTTTTATGACTTTATGTTTTATAATTTTGTAAACACTATTTACAATATATGAACATGTTAAAACTAGAATAAAACCATTAATAAAATATTAAAATAAAATGCATGGATGAAATACCTATAATTATACCTACATAATTTATATCCCTATTTATTTAAGTGTACAAATAACATCATAAAAATATAATAAAAAGATATTTAAGTATATAAAAATAATTTTTAATTTTATAAAATAATAAAATAAAATAATAAAATCAAAAAACAAAATAGCCAAAACATAGATGAATATACCTATAAGTATACCCCTAAAATTAACTCATAATAAATAATATCAAAAAAATAAATAAAAATCATAATAAAATACTACATAAAATAATAAATATTTTTTATTTTATAATCGTAAATTAATAAAATCATTTACTATTTTTATTTACTTATGTTCAAATAATTTGGACTGTTTTGTCTTGTAGCGGCCGACGTGCACCAATCGCATCGCGTCCCTTATTGACCGTCAGTCAACTCAGCCTCCAGGCCAACTGACCTCTGGCACGTGTCTTTTCCTGCATCTTCTCTCCAATTTCTTGGGCGCACCATCACTCATCTCAATCTGATCATTCGCAAAAACACTCTTTGATCAACCCTAATCCACGCCCAGTCCTTAGATCCCTTATACATAGCTCGTATTTCTCTCAATCTGCTGGCTAATAATGGTGCATCGACTGTGTTTAAATAACAACATCTTCCTTCCCTTCATTTTTTGGTCACTGTTCCAAGTCTAGAGGGCCCATCCACCTTGGTCTAGAGAGTCCCTCGATGATAGAGGGAGGTGGTGACGCGGCTTTTGCTATCCGGGTTAAGGAATAATTATGGTCATTGCGACCCGAACCACAAAGCACAATCAACAAAAAATCAGACCACCAATAAAGAGATCAAGCAATTAAACAAAGCAAGCGATCTCGCTAATTTATTTTACCTGGTATAGCTACCAGGGTCGATCACAAGGAGCACGGGATGGAAAACCTACGAAGTAGTCAGGAAACCAAGAAAATTAAAGAAAATGGTGGTTTTTAATTTTTCAATTTTTTTACGATTTTTAAAAAGAGAAAAGAATAAAAGTGAAGCAAAAATCAACACTCAAACATTTATTTAAAGATCCAAAAATACTCAAAAATCCCCAACAAAAATATTTTTGTGCTTTTTAAAATAATCAAGTGTTTTTGTGGATTTTATGAGTTTTTTTTTTATTTTTAATTAATTTTCTAAAAATAAAAGAAAGTCAAAATCAGTAACCAATGTACAGCTGGGATCTAAAGGCAAGTTAAAATTAATTAAAATGTCTATAAAATTCTAGCGGTAATTTTATGAATACTACAAAGTAAAATCTAACTACAAAAGAAGAAAACACATTTTTTTTGAACTTTTATGAATTTTTAATGATTTTCCTAAGGTTTTTACTCTTTTTTAATTTCTATGAGTTTTATAAATGGGAATGGAATGAAAATTAGATAGAAATTAAGACAAATCAGATTTTTTTTGGATTTTTTCAAGGTATTTTAATATTTTTAATTGATTTCTAAAAAACAGACATTGACACTTTTTAAGGATTTTGAATTTTTAAAAATAACAAATGAAATCAAAATAGAACCAAGAATTCAAAAATTCCTACACAGTGGAAGGAGCCACGTGTTAAAATTTCGTAATTTTTGGACAATTTTTGCTATTTATTTAATCAAAGACAAAGCACCCAACACACTAAACATGCTCTTACTACCCTTGTTAAGTCGATCAAATGAATGGTCAAATTAATCATTGTGTTGTTCGTTGCAGTCGGATAATAAGAGAAGATCAAAAATCACTTTTAATTAATGTCAAGTTAATCATGTGTGGCAAATTTATTTTACTTGGGAAAGCCCAAGGTCAAACTCAGGGAGGAAGTTGTCTCCTTAAGTAGATTTTAAGCAAATTCCAAGGTCTGATTTTCAGGGGATATACTTTTTTTTCTTTTTCAATATATTTTATGCAAGACACATGCACAATCCAGCCAGTTTACAATTTAACTCAGATAAGTGATCAAATCAAGTCCAAAAATTATGAAACTTTGCCAGATGATGAAGTGTAATGAAATTAAGCAACTCTAATTTTTTTAGATTTTTCTGACACTAAATAAATTTACTGTGAATTAAAAATGAATACAGGGTGATTTTGACAAAATTAATTTTAATAAATATCAAATCATAATATTTTTAGAAATAAAAATTATTCTAGATAGATCTGAAGGTGAGGAATCCAGGAAAATTATTAAACCAAAATTTATATGTGAAATGAACCTATTAAAAATTAATTAAGAAAATCACTAAACGATTTATTCAGGCCTCGGGATGCATGCAAATGAGATGATTTTTTTACACAATGTGAACTTAATTATCCTAGATCTAATGTGATTTTTGGGGATTTTTGGAGTCACAGAGAAATTACTATGAATTAAAAGGCATAAATGGGCATAATATGACAAAATTTCACCAATTAACTAGTAGAAAAATATACTGATATTACAAAAATGTGCCAAGTGTCACATATGAAAGAGGATAACATAAGCTACACAATGCAATTTTCAAAATTTAAAAAATGATTAAAATGAGTGCCTAAATATACATGCAAAGACAGCAGTATAAATGTAATTACAGGAATTAAAATTGATAAAAATAAAACGTGCTGACAGGGACCAATATGCAATTACCTATAATGTTGAGGGGGCGGATGTAATTTTCCCAAAGAACACGTGCTCCTCACGTGGGGTCTCCTGGCAGGGACTGAAATACAAGTATGGAAACCTCCAGGGGCCTCGCTGCAATTTACCCATGACGCACGTGCAGGTCACGTGGGGTTCCCAGGCTCGGTGGTCTTCGGAGGCTCAGACCTGTCTCGGAGTAGCTTCATAGATCCGAGCCTTGTGGTCGGGGCAGAGGCTCGGATCGGGCGACGTGGCTTGATCTGGACCGTAGATCAAGTGACGATCCAACGGTGACTAGCTGCTGGTGTGTGGCATATCTGAATCCGTTAAATCAAGATCGATCCAACGGTGATGGTTTTCTTCTGAGACGAAGGCGTGGGCGATCAATGACCATTGGATCTAGATTGGTCCAACGGCATCTGGAGCACGAAGGAAGCGGTGACGTGGCTCGCTTAGATGCGTAGGATCCGCTTGATCCTATGGTTGCGGGACGTGGGCGACGTGGCGAATTCCTGACCGTTCGATCAAGGAGATCGAATGGTGGTTGTTCTTCTTCCTAGGCCAGCCCACTGCCTCCTATAGCGGAGAAGGCTGGGCTCTGACGAAGGGGGCCTGACTCTGCCTCATCCTCTAGGTGTCGATGAAGCTCACCGGAGACTCCCAAGTAGCTGGGAAGACTCGTGGAAGTGTCAGGGATCCTCCGGCGGTCTCAGAAGCGGCTGAGCGGCTCTGGGGTGCGGTGGCGGAGAAGTTCGAGGGGTGCTCCGGTGACGTTCCGGCCAGTCGAAATAGATGTACCTGCAGGGGTTAGAGGTATAGTCGAGGCATGCAGATGTGCTCGTGGGGTGACCGTGTGTGCACCGAGAGGCCTGAGAAGAGGAGAGGTGGTCCGGTGATTGAGCTCCGCCAAGGTGGCGGAGCTGGCATCGGTGAGAATGAAGTACGTCGTTAGAGGGAATGGAGTGTAGCGTGAAGATCAAAGCTCCTTTGCGGAGCTTGAAGGTTGGCTGGCGGAGCGAGAAGAGGCTTGTGGACGGCGAACAAAATGGAAGAAAACTCCAGAAAAAAGAACAAGAAGACCGGGAAGAATATGGAGGTGTCTACCTGGGGAATGGAGCTCGGATTTGAGCTCATGGTCGTCGCTCGAAGGCTGGTAGGGGACCTGAGCTCGTGCAGCTCACAAGGGAAGTTGTGGCATGGCAAGGTTGGCTGTGGATCTTGCCGGAGAAGGATCGTGATCGTCGCTCGTCCTCACGTCAAATTGCTATCACCAACTCGAAGGTGGGAGCTCGGAGATACTCTCCGTGAGGGCGGATAGGGGTGAAGGTCGCCGGAGGTGACTTATTTATAGGATGAAGGTGATGGCATAGATGGAGAAGAGGTGGAGTTGGTGGGCTTCATGGAGCTAAGTGGAGGGTGTTCATGGAGATCGAGGGGGTTGGAGAGTATGAGTGAAGAGTGGGTTGTGTAGTGGTGGTGCCAGGAGGCGGAGATGGTGGTCGGCGTGGTGCCTAAAATAGAAAGGGGGCGACCCCTTGCACACGGTGGAAGATGTGGGGCGCGGGGTATGCGGGAGGTGGAAGACGATGCCTTGGCCGTTCGATCGAGCGATCCAACGACCCAGATGGAGGTGCGGGTTAACGCTTTGGATTAGATCTAGAGAGCAAAATCGAAGGGCACTGATGAGTCGGAAAATGACCGAGACTCAGGTAAATGAAATCAAGCTAGGGTCGTTGCGACCCGAGTTTCAGAAATCAATCAGCTCAACAAGAAAATTATAAGAGCAGACCACCAAACAAAGACAAAAATTAATAAAAATAACTAGTGGCCCTAGCTATTGGATTAGCCTGGTATAGCGATCAGGGAGCACGTGATGGCCTTGCGGCCTACGAAGTAGTCAAAAATAAAGAAAAAATATAAACAAGGAATTTTTGGTGGATTTTTAATATTTTTTTTTATTTTTTTGGATTTTTAATTATGAAGAAAATAATAAAACAAGGAAAATAAGCAACCGTCAACAATTATTTCACTACTCTAAAAAGCTCCAAAAAATCAAACAAAAATGTTTTTAAGTTTTAGGGATTTTTTTACTGTTTTTTGTAATTTTTGATAATTTTTTGATTTTTTTAGAATTTTATAAAAATGAAACAAGTATGAAAACCCAGGACATTGTCCAGCCAGGCTTCTAAGACCAAAATAAAATATAAAATGGTCTTAACAGAGCCTGGAGGTAATTTTCTTGGACAATAGAAACAAAAGGGAAAATTTAGAGAAAGAGTTTATTATTTTTGGAATTTTCTATGAATTATTGGAATTTTTATAAGTTTTCAAAGTTTTTCAATTTTTATATTTTCTATAAACCGAAAATGATCAAAATTGGTCAGAAAATCAAACAAACTAAAACACACAAAATATGAATTTTTAAGAATTTTTGAGAAGGTTTTTATATTTTTTTGTGAATTTTAAATAAGAACAGGAAGACAAAGAGAGGTTTTTGAATTTTAAAAATAATAAAAGGGCTCAGAAATTTCTCAAAAAATTAGTGAAAATTCTATACAGTGGCAGGAGCCAAGTGTCGAATTTTCACTTGATTTGGATATAATTTGATATTTTATTTACAACAAACAAGATCCCACAGTTATAGGGAACTAATGTCATAAAAATATGTTCTGGGGGCCTAAACGTAACAAAAATAGAAACCCACGGGGTCCAGGTGCAAAAAGTCCAAGCTCTCACGCGCAAAGCACGTGTCCTGGGCACTCAGGGACCTATATGCAAATAACTTAAGTCCCTGGACCTATTAGCAACAAGTGCTAAAAGTCCAGGGGCTAAGTTGTAAAAAGCCCACATCAACACAAGTCGAAATAAAACATTCACAGGGGCATAAGTGCAATTATCTAAAAATATATTTCAATTAGTAACACCTAGAAACTATAGGCCCATTTCATGCAATTTCACCAAAATACACGTGACGAAGCACGTGTCCACAATACACAGGGGTAGAAATGCAATTCAAATAAATGACAAGGTCCTCTATGCAATTTACCAAACAAAAATAAACTTGATAAAATATTTACAGGACTTTTTAATAAAAACAAAAAGGCAAAGGGCCTAAGGGTAAATTACCCTTTATTCGCAGATGGACTGGGGTGGCACCACGTGGCTGATCAGACGGCTGGAATTGAGGGCGCCTCTCCTCTACAACAGACAGTCCAGATCAAACCTCCAACGGATCTGACGATGAAGGCTGCTCCTCAAATGAACAGCATGGATCACATCTGGAGCTAGAGACTGAATGGACGATTGGGAAGGCTCCTGGAAGAACAGGTGGCCGGCGAACTTCGCCGGCCCAGAACGTGCGCGGTGGCCCTCCTCTGCTGCTCCTGAGATGCGGAATGGCTCCGCCAAGATGTCCCACAGCTGATGCACCGCTCCGATGAGGCCGGTGAGCTTTGAGGAGCTCCGGCGGTGGCGGTGGCCGGGAGCTGCTGCTCCAAAAAGCTCAGGCCCTCAGATGGACCTGTAGTGACCTGACAAATATCGCAACACGCTCCTGGGTCGAGGGCAAAGTGCCTCGACCCGGTTAGGGGCGAAATGGTTGAAAGATGCGTCGGGGCAAACGAACTCCGGTGAAGTGACGGTAGAGGAGTTTGACTCCCAGTTCCGTGGCGAACTGGGTTGGATGAAGGGGCAGAGAACGTGCAGGGGAGAAGGGAGAAGATGAGGGTCGACTCCGATGATCGAGATAGTAATGGGTATGGTCGGAACCGAGGGTCGACGACGAACGACTGATTTGGGCGTAAATGGAAATTGGAGAAAGATAAGAAGAACTAGGCGTACCAAATGGCTGAGATCAAATGTGGGTGAGCTGCTAAAGCTCTGGGTCCTTGCCTCGACGGCCGTCGATGCCCGAGGCTCGAGCACCACTCCTGGGCGGCGCACGGCGTCGCTAGGCTGCCGGATCAGTGGCCGGGGCACTCTCTCCTCACTGCAACACCACCCTCAGCTCGCTGTCACTCAGGCGAAGGCAATGGAGGTCCTGGGATGGAGAATGCGGAGCCAAAGATGAGTGAATCGTGCGGAGGAGCAAATTATTTATGTGATTAGGGGTCTGGCTAGATGGGGATCGGGCGAGACACTCGGAGCACGGACCCCGATAACCCACCCTAAGCGTGGATCAGGGATGAACGAGGGTCAATCGGAGCCCGCGGTTCAGGTGATTGGCGATCGGATCGAGTGGCAAAAAATCCGAGAAGTCGGGTCGGGCGACAAGATCCGCGGGTCTGTGGTCCAGGGGGGGAGTTGACCAGGGGGTCAACATCCCCCATGGACCAATGGGATGCGGCCACGTCTGAAAGATTTGGAAATTAAATTTAAAATAGCAAATGGCCAATTTTCACAAAAGTCAAAACATGAAAAATGTTTCTTTTATTTTAAATTATTTTTTTGTGATATTTATTTATTTTTTTG
The DNA here is from genome assembly GCA_037367405.1 of Ottelia alismoides. Taxonomy (NCBI): domain Eukaryota; kingdom Viridiplantae; phylum Streptophyta; class Magnoliopsida; order Alismatales; family Hydrocharitaceae; genus Ottelia; species Ottelia alismoides. The sequence goes on from JAZKJV010010235.1 coordinate 152,110, forward strand.
AAATAAAAATTAGGTATTTACAATATAGTTTTATATACATAGGTATCTACAATATATATTCTTATTTTTGATTTTTTATTTTTGTACATTTTTATTCCAATTTTATATTTTATTTATTTATAAAATAAAATTTGGAATATTTTGGTATTTTTATTTTATTTTTATTATTTATTTACAAGGGTTAAATAATTACTCTTATTTATATACATATATGGTATATGTACAATGTTGGGATTGGTTTTATTTTTATTTCTTTTTATTTTATTTTTATTTTTGTAATTTTCATTTTATTTATTTACAATATGGAATATAGAGTATGTACACATTTTTATTGAATTTTATTTATTTACAAGGTGAAATAAATAGGTAAAGGGTTTCTATGTACAAGATGTATACACAATGAGGATGGGGAATTTATTTTCTTTTTAATTTTCTCATTTTTATTTTAATTTAATATTTATAAATATATACAAAAAAATACAAACCCATTTTTATTTTATTTAGAGGAAAATTTTATATTTATTTACATGTATATATTCACACATAAGCTTCCTTATCTCTCTCTACTTGGGTTTTTATGCGGTCTGGCCCATGCTGAGCCCTCCCTTGGGATTAGGTCGCTCAATATTTATTCTAAATATCTCCCTCTTTTTCTTTTGTTTCTTTATTCTTTTATTTTTGCACAAAAACATGCTAATTATTCATTTTTACACAATGCATACTTTTTGATAATTATTGATATTTACAGAGATATACATGTGTTTGGCAAAGGTTTTGTAGCTAAAATAAAAGTATAAAGAGTGATGAATGGGTATTCATCACCCCCTATACTTAACTTTGCTAGTCCCTTAGAAAACACTTATTTGAAAAAGAAGTGAAAAAGAAAAAGAAAAAGAGGAGAAAAAGCATGGATCAAGGTTGATTATTAAACTTGCCTTCATTAATTTGAATTATGGAGATCGATCAGATCTTTGGATTATTAATGTGTCAGAACCTTATTTAGAATTAGGTTTAAAACTCAACAACCTCTAAGTTCCACTAATCTATAATCAGGACTCCTCAATAATCCAGATCGGAACAAGTCATCATACACAAACCCTGAAGACTATGAGTCTTTCCTTGTACAGTGTAAGTGATATATTATGCTCTCCACCTCGGAAGTGGCAACTTGACAACCCCTCTCCAACAAGGTAACTTTATGACCCTAGTCCGGTCACTCTTTCCTCGAGGAGTGGGGTATTCCCTTCTAAGTTCAAGTTCAACCGGCTCAAGAAGAGGGGGAAGAAGAGAATGGACCATGGCCAGTGTAGCCATGTATCCTTGGGAGCTCAACCAATATAGCTAAGTCTCCCTGCTGCAAGCTACATAAGATGGAATCCATGAGTCTCAAGCTTTGCTTATTTGCACTATATACATACTCCGGTGGGATTATCATTTTCTATCAGGCCCACCACTTTTTTGGAGTTATTTTCTTTTTGCATTTTTTTCAAGTGCATCTGTACAATATATACATGTGCAACATATATACATAAGGAGTTTTTCCTCTTGAGCCAGTAGACTATCCCTCTTTTGAAGCATTATTGCAACCCACAACTCCTGTCGTTAGACCTCATGGCAACCAGACCAAGTTGAGACACACTTCCTTCACTAAAATAAGAAGAGAGGTTCCGCCTAGAAATACTACCCTCATATGCTACCCCAAGTCAAGGAAGACTGCCTCCTCACCACCTCATCCGTAGAGAGCTCGGTGCTAAGTGCGGGTCCAAGTAAAGCCATTGTCTATATGAGTCATGTGTGTGTTGTTAAGTGCTCTACTTAGGCTCATTGAGATGACATGTGATCATAGCCTAGTGGACTCAAAGAATTAAGTCACCATGGACCTGAAAAGCCTTAACCCTAAGCCATATAAGGTTCCTCTTAGAATTAGGTGGATTAAGATCTTAATCAAGCTCCATTTCCCAATTTAATTCCAGGCTAGTTTAAATTTCAACTATAATCTAGGAAAAACTATATACATATATATACAAAGATGCTATTTACACAATATTTACACAAATGCAAAATTTTTGAAAAATGTTTTGAAATCATGGATGTATGCGTGAATGCAAGTTTTGCAAAATATTTACACAAATTTACACAATGTTTTTGCAAACTTTTGATTTTCAAAACATTTTGGAAAAATTTTGTACTATATACATAATTTTGATATGCACATATTTATACAAACTTTACGCAAAAAGTTTTTGAAAACATTTTTACAAAAATAATTTGTACAATAACTATGTATGTGCAAATTAAAGAATGTTTATTTACAGGGAAATTTTTTTAATTTTTATGGATTTTGGGTTTAAGCCATTTTTATTTATTTACACACTCACACAAAGTATGAGTTATGGCTAAAGTATATATGAAATATATACACACCCCCTATACTTAGCTCGAACGATGTCCTCAGAGTCAAGAGCGATAAAGAAGACATAACTCGTGCTTAGTATAGGGAAGTGAAAAGGAAGGCTATATACAAAGACGAATGAATGAATAGAAATCAAGAGGATCTCGGCTTTTCCCCCTATACTTAGGATCGAATAATCCTAAGTATAACATGCTATACACAAAGGGAAACCGAGTGGAGAATGTACAGGGTCTACCCCCCTATACTTAGGGTAAAATATCCCTAAGTATAGGCAGCAAAAACAGGGGTAAAATGAATCTAAAGAAATACCTGAGAGTCCAATATCCCCCCTATACTTAGGGTAAAATACATCCTAAGTATAGCATAATCAAAAGATAAAGAAAGGGATGTGGGACTAAAGAATGGAATGATATGGACAACTGGATCTATAGAAGTAGGGAGAACAATGATAATCAGGCGTGAGATGCAATAGATGTGAGTCAAGAGACCACATTTCACGCAAAGTGAATAGGGGCGACATCAACGACCCTCAGCTCATGATCTAGAAATGGCTTGAGCCGTTGGCCATTCACTCGAAAGGTACTCTCAAAAGACAACTCAGATATATCAATACTCCAATTATCGTGTACCTTTCTCACTAGATAAGGTCCCTTCCATTTGCTCTGTAGCTTCCCTGAAAATAGACGAAGCCTAGCATCAAACAACCATACTCTCTGTCCAGGCTCAAAATGCTTGTGGCTGATATGAGAATCATGCCACTCCTTCACTCTCTCCTTGTATTGTAGGCTGTTTGAGAAGGCGGTATCACGAAGCTCCTCCAAGGCTGCTAACTCTGCCCTCCTCTAGTCTCCTACACTATATGGATCCAAAAGTATATCAGTGACTGCCCAAAGTGACCTGTGTCTCAACTCAACAGGTAAATGGCACGGCTTGCCATAAACGAGGCGAAAGGGAGATGTGTCCAAAGGTGTCTTGAAAGATGTCCTATATGCCCACAAGACCGAGTCCAAAAGCTGTGACCAATCCTTTCGGCCAGGGCAGACGACTTTCTGCAAAATAGTCTTGATCTCCCTATTTGACACCTCGGCTAGACCATTCGTCTGTGGATGGTATGGAGTGGCAACTCGATGATCTATGCCAAACTCGCTAGCAAGGGCCTTCACCTGGTCGTTGATGAAATGAGACCCCCCGTCAGATATCAACACTCGAGGAACCCCGAACCGTGTAATGATATGTCTCCTCAAAAATCTGCAAACAGTCCTGACATCTACGGTTCGGTCGAGGATGGCCTCAACCCAACGACTCACATAATCAACGACCAACAGAATGTACTCGAATCCCTGACTCTTAGGGAATGGACCCATGAAATCGATGTCCCATGCGTCAAAAACCTCACAAAAGTGAATGGGCTGCATTGGCATCATATCATGCTGTCCACAAGTGCCCATCCTCTGACAGTCAGTACACCTCTTCACAAACTCATCAGAATCCTTGAAGAGGGTAGGCCACCATAGGCCGGATTGGAGCACTTTCTATGCTGTTCTCCTCCCAGAGTGATGTCCTCCTGCCTCAAGCTTGTGGCAGTAAGTGATGACGCTATGGTGCTCCTCCTGAGGAATGCACCTACGCCAGATGCTATCCTCTCCTTCGTGGTAAAGGATGGGATCCTCCCAATGGTAGGACTTGGCCTTCGCGAGGAAGGTCTCAAGCCTCTGCCTGGACCAATCTTGTGGAACTTTCTTAGCAACAAGAAAGTTCACAATATCGGCATACCATGGGAGAGAGGCGATAGCAAGGATCACCTCATCTGGGAAGGTCTCACAAATCAGCTCAGTCTGCTCAGAATCCTCAAGATGCTCTAATCGGGAGAGATGATCTGCCACCACATTCTTGACTCCAGACTTATCCTTGATCTCTATGTCGAATTCCTGGAGTAGAAGGATCCATCTAGTCAATCTGGCCTTGGCATCCTTCTTTGCCATGAGGTACCTTATGGCGGTATGATCAGTATACAAGGTCACTCTAGATCCAATAATGTACGATCTGAACTTATCTAGGGCGAAGACTACGGCTATCATCTCCTTCTCAGTGACTGTGTAGTTCTGCTGCGCGGAATCCAATGTGCGGCTAGCGTAGTGACTGGCAAATGGATCTCCATCCCTCCTCTATCCCAGCACGGCCCCCACGGCAAAATCGGAGGCATCCGTCATGATCTCGAATGGGAGAGACCAATCAGGCGGCTGGAGAACAGGAGCCTCAACAACACATCGCTTGAGAGTCTCAAATGACGAAAGACACTTGTCATCGACAAGGAACTCGATGTCTTTCGTCATCAGGTCAGTCAACGGTCGGACAATCCTACTGAAATCATGAATGAATCACCGGTAGAAACCGACGTACCCCAGAAAAGACCGTAACTGCTGCAAATTGGACGGCGGTGTGAGTTTTCTAATGACATCTACCTTGGCCGGATCAACCTCCATGCCCTTGTTGAAGATGATATGGCCAAGCACCGTCCCTTGAGTCACCATGAAGTGACTCTTCTCCCAAGATAGCACAAGGTGAACCTCTATACATCGCTGAAGGACTCGGTCTAGGTAGTCAAGATAGGAGTCGAATCCGTCGTCGTAGACCGAGAAATCATCCATGAAGACCACCAAGCACTCCCCTACCATGTCCAAAAAGATCGACAACATGCATCTCTGAAAAGTCACAGGGGCATTGCATAGCCCAAATGGCATGCGTCGGAAGTCGTATGTGCCGAAGGGATAGGTAAAGGTAGTCTTGTCCTGGTCCTCGGGAGCGATGGCCACCTGGTTGTAGCCGGAGTACCCATCCAAAAAACAATAATGGCTCTTCCCTGCCGGTCTCTCAATGATCTGATCTATAAAGGGAAGGGGGAAATGATCCTTTTTGGTGGCCTGGTTGAGTCGTCTGTAATCCACGCAGACTAGCCAAGAAGTGGGTACCGTGTAGCAATCTCCTCTCCAGACTCGCTGACTACTGTAGTGATGCCCGTCTTCTTGGGCACCACATGCAAAGGGCTGACCCACTTGGAGTCGGAGATGGGGTAGATAAAATCGGCACTCCACCATTTCGAAATCTCCTTCATGACAACCTCTCTAAGATTCGGGTTCAGCCGCCGCTGGAACTCACGCGACGGCTTCGCGTCATCCTCGAGATAGATATGGTGGGAGCACAGGGCTGGACTTATCCCCTAGAGATCTGCTACGCTCCATCCTATCGCCTTGCGGTTCTTTTCAAGAACCCCCATCAGACGGGATTCCTGCTCTCCAGTCAAATCGACGGAGATAATGACTGGGTACATCTCATGCTCACCTGCAAGGAACCTATACTTCAATGACACAAGAAGTGGCTTCAGCTCTGGACAACTGGGTGTTGGTGGATCTGGTCTCTGAAAACTCTGCGTGAACGCTGCCAAATCCGCATGGGAGAACTGAAACTCTCTGTCACACTCTGAATCTGGAGAGGGCTGCCTTGATGGGCTGTCTCTGCTCTGCTCGGCATCTACCTCCTCCCTAGCTGCAGGCTCAGTGGAAGTCAGATCTGGTATGTAATCATCAAACTCAACCCAGTCAAAATCTGACTCTGAGGGATCTGTATCATCCAAGGTGGCCTCAGTACCACCGTCATCACAACACAAATCAGTATCGCGGTCAAGAACCGGCTCTGCCGACTGAACGGTATCCTGGACCAGGAATGCGCTTTCCAAGCTCTTCTCTGCTGGCATCTCTGCATCAGCGGACTCTGAAGGTGAGAGGATTGCCTGTGCATCTGGGTCTGCCCAAATTGCCTCGTCATCTGTGATTACAAAGTCGTAGTTCTGGTGGATGTCTGGTCCGGCATCTGTCATCTGCTTTGTATCGGAAGTAGTCTCTGAGCATGCTCTGTCTCTGGCTCTGATGTCCTCGACCGTCTCTATTTGTACACTTTCGCCCTCGACGCAAAAGTATACCTTTTCGCTATCATGGTCGATCACTGCCTTGGCTGTGGCCAAGAACGGGCGACCGAGAATGATGGGGGTATCGGTCACTGACTCAGGGATCTCCATGTCCAACACTACGAAGTCCAAGGGGAGTTGTAGGCCCTGAATTGTGATGACAACGTCCCTCAGCAACTCCTTCGGCCAATTGACAGATCGATCAGCAAACTGAAGGACTGTCCTGCTCTGTCGAAGAGTGCCCAACTCAAAGCGGTCGAGAAGAGCTGCTGGAAGTAGGTTGATCGACGATCCGCTGTCTAATAGAGTACGGTCGAACCTTTGCTCTCTGATATGGCATCTGACATATGAGGCTCCTGAGTCTGGGCTCTTGGCCGGCAGATGATTCTGGATCGCGAAACAAGTAGCTCTGGTCAGCACATGGATCTCTGAATGGTGGTCCCTCCTCCTCTTCCTAACTGTAGTCCTGTCTCTGAGTGAACGCTGGAGTAGAGGGATGTGCTGCAAAGCCTCCTGAAGAGTCAGCTGAATGTGAAAACGGTCTATCATCTGCTGGCTGAACTCTTCTTGCTGCCTCTTTTTGGGGTTTTCTATTTTCTTCCCCTTCCCCATCTGAAGAGCTCTAGGGAAAGGGATCACAGGGTCCTTCTCGGATGAAGGACTAGGAACGGGTCTGAAATGCTCGACAGCAGGATCCACACATACATCAAGCACCACAGTGGGACCAGAAGAAAACAAACCCTTTCCTTTGTTTCCAGAAGTGTTCCGAGATACATCAGCAAAAGGAAAAACTACAGGACTCTCGGAAAAACTGGTGGCATCAGCACCACCCTCGGCTGGAAGACTCGCGGCCTCACTACTGCTCTCTGGCTCGGCAACATGGGTGGCCTCAGTACCACCTCCTCCAAATGGTGAAACGGCAGCCTCAGTACCGTCAGTGGGATCAGCATCCGTGGTGGCATCAGTACCACCGTCATCATCTCGCCATCATCTCTAGCGGCCTCAGTACCGCTCTCCTCCTCGTCGGGCGCTCTGGAAGTAACCTCTGGATGTTGCTCAGACGAGGCACCGTCTGCTGGCATCCTACCGCTACTAAGTGTGACAAAATCAGTATCAAACAAATATGCAGACATATCTCCAAATGTATCACTAGGAGTGATATACTCGGTACAAACTACCTGCTCAAATTTCCTCTTGAGGTTGTTGGGATTCGGCTCGATCTGGGCAGGGATGGCGGCCTTCCCTCTCACTATGTCCCGCATCTCCTGGCGGAACTCATCCATCTCCCGTTGAAATGTAGCCTGCTGATCTGTAAGGAGGCGGGCTATGTCATCCGAGACGGGGTTCTCATAGGATGGCCCATGAGAACCTGACGGGTAGTCTCTCTGGTAGTGAGGCTGCTGCTGCTGCTGTGGGTGAGAGGGGTATGTCTGTGGATGATGCTGCGGCTGATGAGACTGATCACGTCTCTAAGAGTGTCCCTGCTGAAAGGGATGAGGACCATACTGCTGTGACTGCTGCTGTTGCTGCTGTGGATACATTGGGGGCTGCTGTTGCTGGTGATCCCTATGATGGCTGTACTGGCCACCCTGTCCTGACGACTGCTGCTGGGAGATGGAACCTCCGGCCGCCCAACGGAATCCGAGATGGTCTCGTCGGATACCGGGCTGGGGGCGGTCGTACCAAATCCCGTTGACATCCATCAACGGTTCTGAATCGTACTGGGGTGGCGGGAGCACTGCAAGAGGCTGATCCGGCTTGTATACCACCATCTGCGTGTCCGAAGATGGTGGTGCTTGGTAAGTAAGCTGCGGCTGCTGGTACAGCTCCGCCTGTACAAGATGGACCTGTCTAGGCTGTTAGTGGGAGCTGGAGCGCTGGGACGAGCTGCTGCTAGGATCACCTCGTGCCTGAAGACGGGGCTGGGAAGCCATCTGTGCCTCCTGGAGACACATGAGTTGTGTCTTCAGGTCACTCAGAGTCTGTGCCATCTGCTCCATCTGCGTGATGCCCTGACACTGCTTCTTCTCAATAATCTCCATTCAGTCCAGCTTCTCGCTGATAATCCCCTGTGCTGCTACCGCTGACGAACTGGATGGACCGGCGTCGACCCGTGCTATCCTCTGGTACTGCACGGTCTGTGGTTGGGGTCATCCCTGTGTGTAGAATCTGGTCTGGGACATCAGCATATAGTTCTCAGCCATCTCCTCATAGATGGCCCAGATCTGATCATGATCCTTGGCGAAGTAAGATGCGCCACAAGAGGCATTCACCAAGCCCTAAAGCTCTGGTGTCAGCCCGCTGAAGAAGCTCTTAACTAGGTTCGGCTTGGAGATGTCATGGTGCGGGCATCTGTCAGTCAGCTCACGGAACCTCTCCCATACCTCATGGAACTGCTCGTTGGGGAGCATGGAGAAGTTGCTGATCAGAGCTCTAGCTGCGTTCGTCCGCCCGAGTGGATAGTACTTGTGCAAGTACTCGGTGCGGAGCTGCTCCCAAGTGTAGACAGACTTCCCCAGATGTTTCAGCCAGGTGGCTGCTCTGTCTGCTAAGGAGAAGGGGAAGGCAATCATGCGGATGGTATCCTGGTCCACCTGTCTGTCGTGGACTGTGCTGCAGATCATCAAGAACTCCTGAAGGTGGAGATGGGGCTCCTCTGTGGCAAGCCCATGGAACCGGGGGAGGAGCTTCAAAGTGTTCGGGGGGAACTTGAAGTCCTCCACGATGGCTGGAAGAACAACCCAATGATGCATCAGTGTCGATCCGGGGTTGTGTAACTCCCGCATCGGTCTCGGCTGGTCCGATACTGCTCCTGCTGCTGCAGCTGCGGTCGCGGCTGCTGTGGCTACTACTGCCTCATTGGGTATCCTCGGCCTGTCTCTGCGCTGCTCTCGGTCTGCTCTCAACTGCTCCATCTCACGCCTCATCTCAATCATGAATGCTCCCTGATCCCTCAACTGCTGCTGAACTGTCTCGAGGGAGGCGATCAGGGTGGAGTTGATCGCACCCTGGTCCAAAATGAATGTATGATCATGCTGGAGATCTCTGGTGTGATCATCACTGCTGCCAGCCATAGTCTTTGCAAAATCAAAGGATTCAAACTCAGGTGCCGATAAATCATCTGATGGTCTCTCCTCTGGCACCGGTACCTCAGAACTGAAAGAAGGAGGGTCGAGGGGGAATAGGGTGGAATCAAACTCGGGTTCGGAGAGCGGGTCTCGGCTCTCGCAAACCAACCTAGATGAGCGGGCAGAAGTGCTGGGAAGCGGTGCAGCCAGAGGCTACCTAAGAGACCTTCTGCCCATCATCTTGATCTGGCGAGTTGGGCGGATGAGATCTGGTAACAACTATGATCACAAGCAAACCCCCGATTCACCAACGCAACGTGAGCTGAAGACCGTGAAGGCTCGGTCAATTATCTTGTCAATTTTATTAGGTGATCAGTCAGGATAGCAGAGCGATTAGCGTGACCTATTGGGTAAACCGATATTTTCTCAACCGACTGTCCCATACAGAAAGAGCCAGTAATCAGTCGAGAAAAATATCGGATATGGCTCTATCCTAGTGTGTGGGTCACTCTCTCGCGCAAGCAAACCAGACAAGGAGGGGGTTGCTCTCCCCAAGACAAATTTTTCGTTGAGCGTCTTTTAGGGTCAATAGAGTTAACCAATCCCAATTTTATGATTTCTCTTTTTAGATATTTTTCAATAAAAAGCAAAATTGCCTAACGAATTTTTCAGTTCTCATGGTTATTAAGTCCAAAAATCAGGGGGGAGAAGTCGAAAAAGCTGATGTGCGATGAAATCAATGATGCATGCAGAGTAAGAGATAAGTACCTGACTCCAGCAGTCTACATGCAATATTATCCGCGCAGAATTGAAAGACTGAAAATAAACTACCTATGGTGCAGGCGGAAAACCGAGTCCCTAAACAGCAATTCTACTCGAAAGAACATCTAGTCGAACACCAGCCTCCAATCTAAAAGTCCGGTCTCGGTCCACCCCTCCTCCTCCCGATAAATCGGGTTCAGGAGCAGCGCTTGGCAGGGTGGGCAGCGACACGTAGGCTCGAAGGTAGTAATCGACTATTTTATTAATCTTTTTATTATAGGTCCAATTACCGAACTATAGGCACATGCACATATATTAGGGTGCTTGGATCCTAATTATTACGTCACAGTCAAGCAGAAAATCCTAAGGCTAGGGGCTCGAAAATCCGTGAGAAACCGAATAAGCAGTAAAGAAATAAAGGCCACGAAAAAGCCACGTAAAAATCGAAAAAGCCGCGGGGTCCCCCAAGCACACCGGTGCTCGGTGAAACAGACCCGAGAGTGTCTAAGAGTCCAAGTGTCCTGCTGAGTGTCATGTATTATTACAATAATTCAAATGTTGCAGAAAATAAAACTAACTACTCTAAACTACTCCTCCCACACTCAGCTGCCTCCTCGCGCTCTCATGCGGCTCCGTGCAGAAGGGAGTCGCCTCTGATCACCGCGGTTGTGCCGGCTCCTCAAAAGTTGCCGCCTTGGTCCTCGGGCCCTCGAAAGAAAACAACCAAGTGTGTCAAGCCACAATAAAGCAAATAAAGATAAGAAAAGAAAACAGAGCATATATATGCAAAAATGGAAATAAAATAAACAAGCAAAAACAAACAAAAACAAAAATAAAAGAAAAGAAAAGAAAAATAAAACAAAACAAAACAAAATTAAAAGAAAAATAAAAATCCACGAAAAGCCGCGGACTCAGAAAAAAGCCGCGGAAAGCCACGAAAATAAAACAGAATAAGAAGAAAAATAAAACGACAACTAAGCCGTGCTCCCCGGCAACGGTGTCATTCTGATGAGTCGAAAAATGACCGAGACTCAGGTAAATGAAATCAAGCTAGGGTCATTACGACCCGAGTCTCAGAAATCAATCAGCTCAACAAGAAAATTATAAGAGCAGACCACCAAACAAAGACAAAAATCAATAAAAATAACTAGTGGCCCTGGCTATTGGATTAGCCTGGTATAGCGACCAGGGTCGGACTCAGGGAGCACGTGATGGCCTTGCGGCCTACGAAGTAGTCAAAAATAAAGAAAAAATCTAAACAAGGAATTTTTGGTGGATTTTTAATATTTTTATATTTTTTGGATTTTTAATTATGAAGAAAATAATAAAATAAGGAAAATAAGCAACTTTCAACAATTACTTCACTACTCTAAAAAGCTCCAAAAAATCAAACAAAAATGTTTTTAAGTTTTAGGTATTTTTTACTGTTTTTGGTGAATTTTTGATAATTTTTAATTTTTTTAGAATTTTATAAAAATGAAACAAATCTGAAAACACAGGACACACAGGATACTGTCCAGCCAGGCTTCTAAGACCAAAATAAAATATAAACTTGTCTTAACAGAGCCTGAAGGTAATTTTCTTGGAAAATAGAAACAAAAAGGAAAATTTAGAGAAAGAGTTTATTATTTTTGGAATGAATTATTGGAATTTTTATAAGTTTTTCAACGTTTTTCAATTTTTATATTTTCTATTAATTCAAAAACGATCAAAATTTGTCAGAAAATCAAACAAACCAAAACACACAAAATATGAATTTTGTAGAATTTTTGAGAAGGTTTTTATATTTTTTTGTGAATTTTAAATAAGAATAGGCAGAAAAAGAGAGGTTTTTGAATTTTTAAAAAATATTAAAAGGGCTCAGAAATTTCCCAAAAAAATAGTGAAAATTCTACACTGTGGCTGGAGCTACGTGTCAAATTTTCATTTGATTTGGATACAATTTGATATTTTATTTACAACAAACAAGAGCCCACAGTCATAGGGACCTATTTGTCATAAAAATATGTTCTGGGGGACTAAACATAACAAAAATAGAAACCTAGGAGGTCCGGGTGCAAAAAGTCCAAGCTCTCACGTGCAAAGCACGTGTCCTGGGCACTCGGGGACCTATATGCAAATAACTTAAGTCCCTGGACCTATTAGCAACATGTGCTAAAAGTCCAGGGGCTAAGTTGTAAAAAACCCACAAATATTCAACACATGTCAAAATAAAACATTTACAGGGGCATAAGTGCAATTATCTAAAAATATATTTCAATCAGTAACAACCAGAAACTACAGGCCCATTTCATGCAATTTCACTAAAATATACGTGACGAAGCACGTGTCCACAATACACAGGGGTAGAAATGCAATTCAAATAAATGGCAAGGTCCTCTATGCAATTTATCAAACTAAAATAAACTTGGCAAAATATTTACAGGACTTTTTAATAAAAACAAAAAGGCAAAGGGCCTAAGGGTAAATTACCCTTTATTCGCAGATGGACTGGGGTGGCACCACGTGGCTGATCAGATGGCTGGAATCGAGGGCGCCTCTCCTCTGCAACGGACGGTCCAGATCAAACCTCCAACGGATCTGACGATGAAGGCTGCTCCTCAAATGAACAGCATGAATCACATATGGCGCTAGAGGTTGAATGGACAACTGGGAAGGCTCCTGGAAGAACAGCTGGCCGACGAACTTTGCCGGCCCAGAACGCATGCGGTGGCCCTCCTCTGCTGCTCCTGAGATGCGGAATGGCTCCGCCAAGATTACCCGCAGCTGATGCACCGCTCCGATGAGGCCGATGAGCTCTGAGGAGCTCCGGCGGTGGCGGTGGCCGGGAGCTGCTGCTCCTAAAATCTCAGGCCCTCAGATGGACCTGTAGTGACCTGCAAAATATCGCAACACGCTCCTGGGTCGAGGGCAAAGTGCCTCGACCCGGTTAGGGGCGAAATGGGTGAAAGATGCGTCGGGGCGAACGAACTCCGGTGAAGCGACGACAGAGGAGTTCGACTCCCAGTTCTGTGGCGAACTGAGTTGGATGAATGGGCGGAGAACGTGCAGGAGAGAAGGGCGAAGATGAGGGTCGACTCCGATGATCGAGATAGTGATGGGTATGGTCGGAATCGAGGGTCGACGGCGAACGACTGATTTGGGCGTAAATGGAAATTGGAGAAAGATAAGAAGAACTAGGCGTACCAGATGGCTGAGATCGACTGTGGGTGAGCTGCTGAAGCTCTGGGTCCTTTCCTCGAGGGCCGTCGATGCCCGAGGCTCGAGCACCACTCCTGGGCGGCGCACGGCGGCGCTAGGCTGCCGGATCAGTGGCCGGGGCACTCTCTCCTCACTACGACACCACCCTCAGCTCGCTGTCACTCAGGCGAAGGCAATGGAGGTCCTGGGATGGAGAATGCGGAACCAAAGATGAGTGAATCGTGCGGCGGAGCAAATTATTTATGTGATTAGGGGTCCGACTAGATGGGGATCGGGCGAGACACTCGGAGCACGAACCCCGATAACCCACCCCAGGCGTGGATCAGGGATGAACGAGGGTCAATCGGAGCCCGGGGTTCAGGTGATTGGCGATCGGATCGAGTGGCGAAAAATCCGAGAAGTCGGGTCGGGCGACAAGATCTGCGGGTCTGTGGTCCATGAGGGGGAGTTGACCAGGGGTCAACATCCCCCGTGGACCAATGGGATGCGACCACGTCAGAAAGATTTGGAAATTAAATTTAAAATAGCAAATGGCCGATTTTCACAAAAGTCCACACATGAAAAATGTTTCTTTTATGTTAAATTATTTTTTTGTGATTTTTATGTATTTTTTTGAAATACAAATTAGGTATTTACAATATAGTATTATGTACATAGGTATATACAATATATATTTTTATTTTTTATTTTTAATTATTTATTTTTGTACATTTTTATTCTAATTTTATATTTTATTTCTTTATAGAATAAAATTTGGAATATTTTAGTATTTTTATTTTATTTTTATTATTTATTTACAAGGGTTAAATATTTACTCTTATTTATATACATATATGGTATATTTACAATGTTGGGATTGGTTTTATTTTTATTTCTTTTTATTTTATTTTTATTTTTGTAATTTTCATTTTATTTATTTATAATATGGAATATAGAGTATGTACACATTTTTATTGAATTTTATTTATCTACAAGGTGAAATAAATAGGTAAAGGGTTTCTATGTACAAGGTGTATATATAATGAGGAAGGGGAATTTATTTTCTTTTTAATTTTCTCATTTTTATTTTAATTTAATATTTATAAATATATATAAATGAATACAAACCCATTTTTATTTTTATTTAGAGGAAAATATTTATATTTATTTACAGGTATATATTTACACACATGAGCTTCCTTATCTCTCTCTACTTGGGTTTTTATGCGGTCAGGCCCATGCTGAGCCCTCCCTTGGGATTAGGACGCTCAATATTTATTCTAAATATCTCCCTCTTTTTCTTTTGTTTCTTTATTCTTTTATTTTTGCACAAAAACATGCTAATTATTAATTTTTACACAATGCATGCTTTTTGATAATTATTGATATTTACAGAGATATACATGTGTTTGGCAAAGGTTTTGTAGCTAAAAAAGAATAAAGAGTGATGAATGGGTATTCATCAGGAACAGGACGCACCACGTGGCGGGCTGCAAGCACGACGCTGATGGGCGGTCCTGACGAGGTCTGGGGTTTGATGGAAGGGTCCAGACATCATACGAGATGGAGGGTGAGGATTAGAAGTATCTGGCGACGATCAGAGGGCGTAGACATCACCACGTGGCGCAAGGAGGGTGCGACGCTGGCGAGCGGTCAAGATGAGATCAGAAGTTTGATCTGGCAGCTGGAAATCATTGCGATGATGAACGGCTTCGATCAAGGGAGATAGGGGGTGATCTGACGGTTGAGATGCAAGGGCGTGTGGCGCGCAAGGACGCGGGCCGCGTGGCGCAATCAGAGGGCGCCACGTGGCCAGCTCTAAGTGGCTGAGAAGAAAAATAAAATTAGAGAGCGAAGGAAGCCGAATTTGGAAAACTCAAAACATGAAAGTTGTAGATCTCGATGAGATCTACAAGTTTCATGTTGACCAAAAATGGAAATGAGGTAAAATATGATACAAAAATACAAGAGTACAAATATACGTATATATAGTATACAAGGGGGCCCAAAAACCCAAGTTTTGCCTACGAGCTCCGAATGGAATGAAATTAGTCTCATTTTAAAGGTATCTGGATGTGTATTAATCTAAAGGTGAGTAGACCTAATTCGGAGTTTGTAAGAGAGGGATATTGGCATTCTAACGTCTAGGGGGTTTGAGCTTTATTGGGTATTTTACATGATAGGGATTTTGGCCTTCTTCCTAATAATATACACATTACAAGGAAGGTGTTATTTCATTTTGGAGGGGAGTTATTGGTGGATATTTTACAAGTGGATTTTACAAATGAATTGGCTTCTTATTTAATGCAAATATGAATGCTAAAATGCATATATTGTGGATTGATGCATGAATGCTATTTATGCAAGATAAAGGGAATATGATGCTAAATACTCGGGGAAAGAGCTCTATTTTCAACTTTAAGAGTGATGAATCACAGATTCATCAACTCCCTATACTTAAACCTTGCTCGTCCCTGAGCAACTAAAATGAAATGCAAGAGTGAAATGATTTTGGGTTCCATACCAAGGTCATGAACAAAAGTTGAAAATGGAGCATGACTCGACCTTTGGATTAATTGTGTGGAGGAACCTCAATTGGACCTGAACTTAAGACCTAACAGACTTCAAGTTCCACAAGTCTTCTATTCAAGACTCCTCAATAGTCAGGTCAGAGCAAATCCTCAGACACAAATTTCTGCTGACTATGATTCTTACTTGTACTGCGTAAGTGAAATGTAATTCTTCACAACATAAATAGCTCAGAAACATCCCTCTAAGCTAAAGGATTCTACCTCCTCACCACCTCATCAATGAAGAGCTATGTGCATAGTGCTTGTCAAAGTTAGGTCCTTATCTAAAAGAATCATATGTGTGCACGAGATATTCTACTTAGAATGATTAAGATGACATGTGAACATAGACTTGCAGACTCAAAGAATTAAGTCACTTGACCTGAGAAATCTTAACTCCAGTTTCTATAAGGTTCCTCTGAAATTAGGTGGATTAAGGTCAAATCAAGTCCATCCTTAATATCTACTCATAACTTGGTTCAAAACCCACTAACTTTTCACCTTGCATATGCAAGATATGTGGATGAGATGCAGATGACATGCTATGTAGATGAAATGCAAGACTCTTTTTCTTTTTTTTCTGATGTAGAGATGATATGCAAGAATAAATAAGAAGCCTTTGAATTTTTCAATTTTGTTTTCAAGAATTTGGTATACCTCCTATATTACAGGGTTTTATAAGTATTATACAGATTATACAAGTGTATTTTACAAAACATTTTCTCCAAATTTTACCCAGTCCGTAATTATTGCGTAATATATAAAAAAATATGTAAAAGTATGAGCTACGGGTAAAGTATATATGTAATATATACATGCCCCCCTATACTTAGTGTGTGCTATGTCGTCAGAGCACGTAAAGCGAGGAAAAAGACATAGCTCGTGCTAAGCGTAAGAGAGCCAAAATGAGCGAAACGAAGTCATCCTGCCCCCTATACTTAGGCTCTGGCAGCCTAAGTGTAGAAGAAGGTCAAAAAAATGGGGCGGACAAGGTCAAGAAGAGAAGCGGATGAATATATACAAGGCGGGCATCGGTCCCCCCTATACTTAGGCTCAGGTCGGCCTAAGTATAGGACTGGAGTGAGTATGAGGAACAATGTGATCTGGAGGATGTACAGAGAACAGACTCAGGTGGCTCATCCCCCCTACACTTAGGATCTGATCATCCTAAGTATAGTCCAAGATGGTGATCAATGAAGCTGGGATGAGTTACTAGAGTCGCGGGGGGAAAAAGGACAGAATGTACAGGAATGATGGGTATATACAAGGGTGTCGGTCTGAATCTTTCAAGGTGCTGCGGATGGCTAGAGCTCACTGATGCAAGGTCTCATGCACGACTCGATGTGTATCTGCTGATTCTGTCTTACGCATGAATATAACCTCCTCAACATGGACTAACTGCTCATTGGATTCGACGAAGTGCTTCAACAGTAGTCCATTCACTAGGAATGTCGGTGCATCATCTGCGAGATCTGAGATCTCGACACATCCACTATCATGCACTGCATGGACAATGAATGGGCCTGTCCACTTGGACTTCAACTTGCCTTGGAAGATCTTCAGCCTTGCATTAAACAACCATACCTTCTGTCCAGGAACAAAGGTCTTTCGTCTGATATATCTATCATGCCAACGCTTAACCTTGTCCTTGTACACAAAATTGTTGTCGTATACGCGGTTTCTGACTTCCACAAGCGCATTCAGATCCATTTCTCTCTGCTTCTGCCCAAGGTGAGTGTTCCAAAAGGTGAGTGTTCCAATTGACCTTCTTGATTGCCCATTCTGATTTATGCACTAACTCTGTGGGCAAATGGCACGGCTTTCCGAATCCATTCGGAATGACGGCTTTCCGAATCCATTCGGAATGGGGAGGTTCCTAACGGTGTCTTATAAACTGTCCTATAAGCCCATAGGACTTGATCCAAGATCTGAGACCAGTCCTTCCTGTCTGGGCGGACAAGCTTTTGCAATATAGTTTTCACCTCCCTATTTGACATCTCAGCCATACCATTACTCTGTGGGTGGTAGGGACTAGCGACACGGTGTTCGATGTCGTAGTCCTTCAAGAGTTTGTTGACCTCTCGATTTACAAAGTGGCTACCCCCATCTGATATCAACACTTTGGGGATCTCGAACCTAGAGATAATATGCTCTTTGATGAATTTACAGATAGTCCTGCTGTTTGTGGCTCGGGTCGGGATAGCCTCCACCCATCTGGATAGGTAGTCTTCCGCAAGAAGGATGTACTCGAATCCATGGCTGACAAGGAATGGGCCCATGAAATCGATGCCCCAGGCATCAAAGACATCACAAATGATTACAGGCTGCATCAGCATCTCATCCATGGAACCAACGGTTCCTCACATTCTCTGGCATACTGGGCATGACTTCGCAAAGGTGATGGCATCGCGAAACAGAGTCAGCCAGTAAAAGCCACACTGAAGTACCTTCCATGCGGTCCTCTTCCCGGAGTGGTGTCCTCCTGCCTCCAAGCTGTGGCATAAAGAAAGGACACTCTATTATTCCTCCTGAGGAATACACCATCTCCAGACACAATCCGGTCCTTCAAAGAAAAGTATCGGATCCTCCCAATGGTAGTGTTTAGCATCCAACTCGAGTCGGTCAATGTGGCTCTTGGGCCAATCTTCGGGAACCTTCTTGGTGACAAGATAGTTCGTGATGTTGGCATATCATGGAGTGAGTCGACAACAAAAATCGACTCGTTAGGGAAGGAGTCTCGAATAGGTGAATCCTCAGAAGTATTAAGATCTTCGAGACGAGAGAGATGATAGGCTACTATGTTCTTCTTTCTAGGTTTATCACGAATATCCCAATCAAACTCCTGGATAAGCAAAATTCACTGAAGAAGATGCGCCTTCGCGTCCTTCTTTTCCATCAAGTATCGTAGCGCCGTGTGGTCAGTGAACACAATAACCTTGGATCCAATTAAATGAAATCTACACTTGTCCATGGCAAACACTACCGCAAGCATCTCCTTTTCCATAACTGTATAGTTACGCTGAGCGGTATCAAGCACTTTGCTTGCGTAGTGAATTGCAAATGGGACGCCATCCCTTCTTTGTCCTAACACAGCCCCAACAACAAAGTCTGAGGCATCCGTCATGATCTCAAAAGGTAGAGACCAATCTGGGGCTTGTAGGATCGGAGCGTCCATGATCATCCCTTGCAATAGCATAAAGGCCTCAAGACATTTGTGATCGACAATAAACTCCATGTCCTTGCCTAAAACCTCAGTTAGTGGTTGAGCAATCTTAGAGAAATCTTTGATGAATATCCGATAGAATCCGACATGCTCGAGGAACGACCACAACTACTTAACGTTGGTTGGTGGCTGGAGTCGTCTGATCACATCCACTTTGGCAGGGTCAACCTCCATTCCTCTCTTGGATATGACGTGCCCCAACACAATGCCCTCCATCACTATGAAGTGACTTTTCTCCCAAGAAAGCACCAGATTAACCTCACAACAACGTTTGAGGACTTGGTCCAGATTCCTAAGACAGGAATCGAAGGAATCGTCGTGGATCGAGAAGTCGTCCATGAAGACTTCCAGGAATTCGCCGATTATTTCGGCGAATACAGCAATCATGCATCTTTGAAAAGTACCTGGAGCATTGCATAACCCAAAGGGAATGCGCCTGAAAGCATTGGTACCAAAGGGGCATGTGAACGTGGTCTTTTCTTGGTCCTCTGGAGCTATGGCTACTTGATTGTAGCCTGAGAACCCATCCAAGAAACAGAAGAATTCTTTCCCCGCTAGTCTCTCTAGGATCTGATCAATGAACGGTAGGGGGAAATGATCCTTCTTCATCGCAACATTCAGGCGTTTGTAATCCACACAGACGCGCCATGACGTGGGCACTCGCATCACGATCTCCTCTCCATCTTCGTTGGTGGTCGTCTGAATTCCCGACTTCTTCGGGACAACATGGATCAGGGCCACCCATTTAGAGTCGGAGATGGGATAAATGAAACCCGCGTTGCACCATTTCTCTATCTCCTTCTTCACTACCTCTCGTAAATTTGGATTCAAACGACGTTGGAATTCACGAAAGGGTTTGGCTTCATTCTCCAAGTAGATATGGTGCGAACACAGAGTGGGATTTATCCCGTGGAGATCGGAAATGCTCCAACCTATTACCTTGCGGTTTTTCTCCAGGATCTCTAGCAAGCGAGATTCATGCTCCTCGGTCAATCGTTAACTGATGATGACCAGATATTTCTTTTCCTGACCCATAAGGAAGGCATATTTTAATGTTGTGGGTAAGGGTTTGAGCTCAGGTAAGGTGTGATCATCTAGGAGGTCTGGCTCAATCGAATCTGGTTCAGTGTTGAAAGTGGTTGGATCTGTTTCTGAAATTGCTGCCACCAAATTATTCTGCTCTGGAGTCGGATCGTCAAAGGTCTCCATGCAATCGGCAAAAGCCATGTCCTACTCGTCATCCTCATCTTCTGATTATCCTAAAGAGGGAAGGATTTACAGGCCCAACTGGGCCTCTAAGTCATCGAAGATGTAGGGGGATGCAGGTTCTGAGCTGTACTCGTCTCTGAGGACCTCGCAAACTGACTCATGCACAAGATCATCTCCAGAGGAGAGGGACTCATCGGTGCTGGCTGGGTTCTGTCTCCATGGTCCAACTGTGTCTACATGGTCACAGTCTGCTTCGGTTGAAGAGTACTCGATGCTGGATTCGGAATCCGGTCTCTGCCATCTGGTTTGCTTCATCTCAAGTTCCTCATCTCCGCATGTAGTTTGGAACTGGATCTTCCCGATCTTATAATCAAACAAGGCCCATGCTGTCCTGAGGAAGGGCCTGCCTAGGATGATCTGGGAATCTCTCCAATTACGAGGGGTTTCCATATCTAGAACAGTAAAGTCCACCATGTATTCTTGACCCTCAACTTTGATGACAACATTCCTCAATTCTCCTTGGGACCTCTTGGTTGATTTATCAGCGAACTGCAGGAGAGCTCTAGATTTCCTAAGAGGTCCAAGATTAAGCCGCTCATAGAGGATTGTAGGCATTAAGTTAATTGAGGAGCCGTTATCTAGGAGAGTGCATGCAAACGTAATGTCATCAACATGACTCACTACATAATGTGCACCCATGTCTCTTCGTTTCCTTGGAAACGAGTTCTTTATTGCACAAGTTGTAGCTACTGACAGAACGTGTTTCTCAACATGGCTTTTGGTCTTCCTGCTAACCCTAGTAGGTGTGCATCTCACCTCAAGGTATTTCTGAAATGCAGGAGTCATTTCCACGTACTTGTCAAAGGGGATTGTGACCTAGATATGTTTGTTGCAAAACTCTGCCATCTCAGGGTCATCTTTTTGGATTTTTTTAGTTTTCTTCTTTCCACCCTTAAGAGCTCGGGGGAAAGGGATTATTGACTCCAACTCAGATTCTGAAACTGAAATGTTTTCATTGAAGGCGGCAACTGTGTTCTGTACAAGACTCAGACTCTGAAATAGACTCGGACTCTGACTCTGACAATAAGGAAAATGCTGCTGCAAAACTGGTGATGCGTTTTCCGTGACTTCTAGACGGTCCTCCTCAGATGAAGGTGCGGGCTCTTCATCGATGTCGGTGGACTCTCTGTTGGTGTGTCCGTTGCTGCTTTGAGGACCCAGAAGTCCTCTTCTTCTGTCGATGGTGGTGATGGTGGCTTTACTCTTCTTCTGCCTCCAAGTTCTCCTTAGGTAGAGACTTGGCGGCTTCTTCCTCCGGTGCCCATTCTCGATCAGGTACGATCACGGTCTTTCCGCTCCCGAGGAACATATGATTTACATTATCATACGAAAGGATCTCATGTTCAGGTAAGGAATTATCTGAATAGTATACCTGATCATGAGGTTGGTTCTGGCCTTGAGTTAAGCTATTCGGGTTGGCCTGAACCTGGGCGGGAATTGGGATCTTTGGCACCATTTGTTGATCCTGGATTCGAGAAACACGATTCAGATCGGCTCTCATATCTAGATAGTTATTTTGGATCTGTTGGACCCTATCAGGTCTGGATCACCAAGGTGAGGGACTCCAATTCGGTGGGATGGGCTGGCTGATGCTGACTTGCGGATGAGGTTCTGTACTGGCCCTGCTGGCCATGTTGATACTACTGCTACTGATGGGATGGTGACGGGCCCTGCTGGCCTGAATAGAACGTGCGTTGCTACTGGTGCTGCTGAGGCTGGTACCCACGTTCGGGCCTGGACTGAACAAAGTGCGGTGCAGGGATGGAGCTGGTTTCCTTGTAAGCTGGGGAAGGTCGGTGAGGCTGATCGTTCCCCATCCCTGATTGTCTGTCGACGGGGTCATGGCTGTACCACAGCCCGTTGATCTCGAACATCTACGGAGGCTCCTCGTATCTGGTTTCTACTTGTGGGGGTGCATGCTGGTTCTGCTGGGTGCAAGTCTGATCCTCTACCCAGCCACTCTGAGGCCCCGGTGCCTGTTCCTGTACAAGATGGACTCGGTGTACAGGTACTGGTGGTGCAGAAGGCGCAGGTAGCTTTTTCTTAGCTACCTTTCAGTAAGTCCTCCACTTGTTTCGGCAAATGCGAGAGAGACTCAAGGTCAGTAACCCTCTTGTGGATCTGCTCGACCATGGTTAACTTATCAGCTATCATCCCCATGCTGGGCATGAGGTCCTCTGTCAGATCCGCTACAGTCCTCCTAGTTCTCATTGGATAGAATTGAGGGAGACAACTGATAGGCCCTGGTGGCCTGCGACCTGCCTGTTTCCGCCATCTGCTCTAGTATCTTCTAGACAGCATTCTCATTCTTGTTCAGATAGCTTCCTCCACAGGCAGCACTGACTAACCCCTGCATCTCCGAGGTCATGCCACAGAACAAGGTCTGGACTAAGATCGCCTCAGAAATGCCATGGCAGGGACATTTCTGAATTGGGTCATTAAACCTATCACATGCTTCATGGAATAGTTCACAGGGTCCATGGGAGAAACTAGCGATCTTTGTTCTCATTTGATTAGTCCTACAGAGGGGGTAGAACTTCTTCAAGAATAGGTCCTTGAACTGCATCCAGGTTGTACATATCACCCTAGGTTCTACAACCAATGTGCTGCCTTATCTCCCAAGGCAAATGGGGTGGCCTTCAGTCGAATGTAATCTTGCCCAACCCTAGGATGACTAAGGTTGTTGCAGACCAGCTCGAAGTCTCTGAGGAAGGCATATGGTTCTTCGTTCGCATTTCCATTAAACTTCGGTAGCAGGCTAAGGAAGTGGGGCTTGAGCTCGAATGCTTCGGGGGGAACCGCTGGTGCCAACCAACTGTGCATCTCATTCTCTGCTGGGTTATAGGCATCAACCATTGGTCGGTCAATTCCTCCTGCCGCAATGATCTGTCCCATTCTTGCTGTAAGATCCGCATTCTGTTGTTCGGCTGTGGCGAAGCGATTAAGGATCTATCGCAACGGGTCCTCATCTGGTGGCTGCTTAGGTGGCATCTTGTCCTCTAGTCCTGAGTAAACATGGTCTGTGTTAGAGGACAAATCAAGGAAGGGATTCTTACCAAGGCGATGGTCTTCCTCGCTAAGTTCAGAGGAGAGGAAAGGGTTGGTTTGAGAGTAACCACCCTGGGTGTGAGGGATCCAGAACTCAAGAGGGTCATGAGTTCTGGGTGGTCCAAGTTGTGCTTGGGCTGGTGAAGATGAGTTTCGTGGGGGGCTCAGAGAGAGATTGGAGAATAAGGAGTCGATATCCCCCAGTCACTCATCTTGGATTGGCTAGAAGAGTCGGGAGTTCTAAGTGAAGATAGGATTTTACTCCTACATGAAGCAAGCAATTCAATCCAAGACCCTGGATTCACACTCAACACAGTGAAGGATCCGAAATCGAGTCCAATTAATCTTGTTAATTTTAAGTGTGATTTTTCAAGCAAGATAGCAAGAAGTTACGCGACCTATAGGGAAGTCGTCTCAGAGCCGGATGCGTCTTCCCTATTTAACTTGTCGCCTAAGATACCGCCGATCCTTCCTTTCTTCGCTCCTATCCCATGTTGATGGATTCAAAGACCTGCCCCTTTCTACCTGCAAACAGGCGGAGGCTGACAAGGCCGAAACTTCACCCCGAGGGGTTACTGGCAACTTGTCGCGAAGTACCGCAATTTCGCCCCTATTTACCTGAGACAGGCAGATGCTACTTGGTACTAGTCAGTGAACCTGAATAATTCAACTTGTGATATTTGCTAAGATTAGTCGGAACGTGATATGGAAGGAAGGGATTTGGACTCTACCTTAAGGTGTTCACACACACTCAAGTACCCTCACTCAGCCTGAAAACAAGGTCGGGGATTAGTCTCCCGCAAATAGATTTTCCAATTTTATTTATTTTTTTGGTCAATAATGTTAGCAGACCCGGTTTTAAGTTAGGTTATCACTTGTTAGTCCAATCACACAGCACGCCTATCGTCCAGTCCCAATTTCCGTTTAACTTAAGTTTGAAAAACAGAGAGGGGGAAATCGAGAAAAGCCGATGCACGTAAAACAATGATGCTTGTGCTGAGTGAAGAATACTTACAGTGATCCCTTCACTTTTATGCAGGATGCAAAACAGAATTGAAATCTTTTTACACTACATGCAAATGCAGACGATAAAATCCGCTCCTAGACAAGCAATTCTATTAGAGAGTGAAGCACAAGTTGATTTGACTAGATCTGCGGTCTAAGTGCATCTTTTAAGTGTATTGTGTGGTCCTCAAGATTTACAAGCACAAGCAATTCCTAAAATGGCTCGAGGAACCGCTAGTGCAAGCCTAATTTACAAATTCAATCCATACAGCACACGGGGACACAGTTGCACTATGTTTACACAGGCGAGAACCCATACAGGAACCGCTGGAAATAATGCAAAAAATAAAAAAATAAAAATGAAAAATACAAGTCCTCTCAAATCACTCAAAGAATTAAAATGTAGGTTCCTCGAAGCGTCTTCGACTCCTCGTGTTCCTCACACAAAAACAAGTTGAGGTCAGATAGAGAACGACACAAAAAATACAAAAATTGAAGGACAGAAAATATTCACGAGAAAATTGGGGGTCAGACTACCCGGGGATAGAAAATCAAACACTTAGAATTACTGCAAATTAACCTAAGCAGTGCCCTCTAGCAACGACATGATTTTGAACAGGCTCTCACTACCCTTGTTAATTCGATCAAATTAATGGCCAAATTAATCGTTGTGTTGTTCATTGTAGTCAGATAATAAGAGCAGATCAAAAACCACTTTTAATTAATGTCAAGTTAATCACACGTGGCAAATTTATTTTACTTGGGCAAGCCCAAGGTCGAACTCAAGGAGACAGCTGCCTCCCTGAGTTCGACCTTAGGCTTGCCCAAGTAAAATAAATTTTCCACGTTTGATTAACTTGACATTAATTAAAAGTGGTTTTTGATCTGCTCTTATTATCTGACTGCAACGAACAACACAATGATTAATTTGACCATTACTTTGATCGAATTAACAAGGGTAGTGAGAGCATGTTCAAAATGGCGCCATTATAGGTAATTGCATATTGGTCCCGCCTGTCACGCAGGTGACCCGGGACCATTAATCTGTGATTCATCACTCTTAAAGTTGAACATATAGAGCTCTATCCCCGAGTATTTAGCATCATATTTCCCTTTATCTTGCATAAATAGCATTCATGCATCAATCCACAATATATGCATTTTAGCATTCATATATGCATTAAATAAGAAGCCAGTTCATTTGTAAAATCCACTTGTAAAATATCCACCAATAACGCCCCTCCAAAATGAAATAACACCTTCCTTATAATGTGTATATTATTTGGAAGAAGGCCAAAATCCCTATCTTGTAAAATACCCAATAAAGACCAAACCCCCTGGACCTTAGAATGCCAATATCCCTCTCTTACAAACTCCGAATTAGGTCTACTCACCATCAGATTAATACACATCCAGAGACCTTTAAAATGAGACTAATTTCATTCCATTCGGAGCTCGTAGGCAAAACTTGGGTTTTTGGGCCCCCTTGTATACTATATATATGTATATTTGTACTCTTGTATTTTTGTATCATATTTGACCTCATCTCCATTTTTGGTCAACATGAAACTTGTAGATCTCGTCGAGATCTACAAATTTCATGTTTTGAGTTTTTCCCAATCCGGCTTCCTTCTCTCTCTAATTTAATTTTTCTTCTCAGCCACTCAGAGCTGACCACGTGGCGTCGTCTGATTGCGCCATGTGGCCCGCGTCCTTGCGCGCCATGCACCCTTGCATCTCAACCGTCAAATCGCCCCTATCTCCCTTGATCAGAGCCATTCATCATCACAATGATTTCCAGCCACCAGATCAAACTTCTGATCTCATCTGGATCGCTCGCTAGCACCGCACCCTCCTTGCGCCACGTGGCGATGCCTACGCCCTCCGATTGTCGCCAGATACTTCTAATCCTTGCCCTCCATCTCGCACGATGTCTGGACCCTTCCATCAAACCCCAGACCTCATCAGGACTGCCCATCAGCGCCGTGCTTGCAGCCCGCCACGTTGTGCGCCATGTGCCCTTCGATTTCGCTCCCTAGATCTAATCCAAAGCGTTAACCCGCGCCTCCATCTGGGCTGTTGGATCGCCCGATCCAATGGCCAAGGCATCGTCTTCCACCTCCCACATACCCCGTGTCCCACGTCTTCCACCGTGCACAAGGGGCCGCCCCCTTTCTATTTTGGGCGCCACGCCGACCACCATCTTCGCCTCCTGGCACCACCACTACACAACCCACTCTTCCCTCATCCTCGCGAACACCCTCGATCTCCATGAACACCCTCCACTCCGCTCCACGAAGCCCACCAACTCCACCTCTTCGCCATCTACGTCGTCACCTTCATCCTATAAATAAGTCACCTCCGGCCACCTTCACCCCAATCCACCATCACGGAGAGTATCTTCGAGCACCCACCTTCGAGTTGGTGATAGCAATTTGACGTGAGGACGAGCGAAGACTCGTGATCCTTCTCCGGCGAGATCCACGTCCAACCCCACTGTGCCGCAGCTTCCCTCGTGAGATGCACGAGCTCAAGTCCCCTACCGGCCTTCAAGCGATAACCAGGAGCTCAGATCCGAGCTCCATTCCCTAGGTAGACACCTCCATCTTCTTCCCGATCTTCTTATTCTTTTTCTCAAGTTTTCTTCCATTTTATTCGTCGTCCACGAGCCTCTTCCCGCTCTGCCAGCCATCCTCCGATCTCCGCAAAGGAGCTCTGATCTTCGCGCTACACTCCGTTCCCTCCGACGAAGCACTTCACTTCTCACCGACGCCAGCTCCGCCACCTTGGCGGAGCTCAATCACCGGACCACCTCTCCTCTTCTCAGGCCTCTTGGCGCACGCACGGTCACCCCACGAGCACATCTGCACGCCTCGGATCTACTTCTAACCCCCTACAGGTACATCTATTTCGACTGGCCAGAACGTCACCTGAGCTCCCCTCGAAATTCTCCGCCACCGCACCCCAGAGCTGCTCAACTGCTTCTGAGACCGCCGGATGATCCCCGATGCTTCCACGAGTCTTCCCAGCTACTTGGGAGTCTCTGGCGAGCTTCACCGACACCCAGAGGACGAGACAGAGTCAGGCCTCCTTCGCCGGAGCCCAGTCTTCTCCGCCGTAGGAGGCGGCGGGCCGGTCGAGGAAGAAGAACAGCCACCGTTCGATCTCCTTGATTGAATGGTCAGGAATTCGCCATGTCTCCCACGTCCCGTAGCCATAGGATCAGGCGGATCCGACGCATCTGAGCGAGCCACGTCACCGCTTCCTTCGCGCTCTAGATACCGTTGGATCAATCTAGATCCAACGGTCATTGATCGCCCACGCCTTGGTCTCAGGAGCGAACCATCAATGTTGGATCGATCTTGATCTAACGGATTCAGATACGCCACACACCAGCAGATAGTCACCGTTGGATCGTCACTTGATCCACGATCCAGATCAAGCCACGTCGTCCGATCCGAGCCTCTTCCCCGACCACTTGGCTCGGATCTCCGAAGCTACTCCGAGCCAGGTCCGAGCCTTTGAAGACCACCGAGCCAGGGAACCCCACATGATCTGCACGTGCATCCTGGGTAAATTACAACGAAGCCCCTAGAGGTTTCCATATTTGCATTTCAGTCCCTACCAAGAGACCCCACGTGAGGAGCACGTGTTCTTTGGAAAAATTGTATCCACCCCCTCAACATTATAGGTAATTGCATAATGGTCCATCTCAGCACGTTTTATTTTTATCAATTTTAATTCCTGTAATTGCATTTATACCCCTGTCTTTGCATGCATATTTAGGCACTCATTTTAAATCATTTTTTAAATTTTGAAAATTGCATTGTGTAGCTTATGTTGTCATCTTTCATATGTGACACTTGATACATTTTTGTAATATCAGTAGATTTTTGTATTAATTAATTGGTGAAATTTTGTCATATTTTGCCAATTTATGCCTTTTAATTCATAGTAGTTTCTCTGTAACTCCAAAAATCCCAAAAAAATCACATTAGATCTAGGATAATTAGATACACATTATGTAAAAAATCATCTCATTTGCACACATCCCGAGGCCTGAATAAATCGTTTAGTGATTTCCTTAATTAATTTTTAATAGGTTCATTTCACATAGAAATTTAGGTTTAATAATTTTCCTGGATTCCTCACCTTGAGATCTATCTAGGATATTTTTTATTTCTAAAAATATTGTGATTTGATATTTATTAAAATTAATTTAGTCAAAATAACCCTGCATTCTCTTTTAATTCACAGTAAATTTATTTAGTGTCAGAAAAATCTAAAAAAAATTAGAGTAGCTTAATTTCATTGCACTTCATCATCTGGCAAAGTTTCATAATTTTTGGACTTGATTTGATCACTTATCTGAGTTAACTTGTAAAATGGTTGGATTGTGCATGTGTCTTGCATAAAATATATTGAAAAAGAAAAAAAATATATCCCCTGAAAATCAGACCTTGGAATTTTCTTAAAATCTACCTAAGGAGACAACTGCCTCCCTGAGTTCGACCTTGAGCTTGCCCAAGTAAAATAAATTTGCCACGTGTGATTAACTTGACATTAATTAAAAGTGGTTTTTGATCTTCTCTTATTATCCGAGTGCAACGAACAACACAACCATTATTTGATCGAATTAACAAGGGTAGTGAGACCCTGTTCAAAATAGCGCCATTGCCGGGGAGGCACGGCTTAGGTTAATTTGCAGTAATTTCTGAGTGTATGATTTTCTATCCCCGGGTAGTCTGACCCCAGGTTTTCTCGTGAATATTTTCTGTCCGTCAATTTTTATAATTTTTGTGTCGTTCTCTATCTGTCCTCAACCTGTTTTTGTACGAGGAACGTGAGGAGTCGAAGACGCTTCGAGGAACCTGCATTTTAATTATTTGAGTGATTTGAGAGGACTTGTATTTTTCATTTTCATTTTTTTTTATTTTTTGCATTATTTCCAGCGGTTCCCGTTTGGGTTCTCGCGTGTGTAAACATAGTGGAACAGTGTCCCCGTATGCTGTGTGGATTGAATTTGTAGATTAGGCTTGCAGAAGTAGCTCCTTGAGCCATTTTAGGAATTGATTGTGCTCGTAAATCTTTAGGACTACACAATACACTTAAAAGACACACTTAGACCGCAGATCTAGTCAAATCAACTTGTGCTCACTCGCTAATAGAACTGCTTGTCTAGGAGCGGATTGTGTCGTCTGCATTTGCATGTAGTGTAAAAAGATTTCAATTCTGTTTTGCATCCTGCATAAAAGAGAAGGAATCACTATAAGTATTCTTCACTCAGCATAAGCATCATTGTTTTACGTGCATCGGCTTTTCTCGATTTCCCCCTCTCTGTTTTTCAAACTTAAGTTAAACGGAAATGGGGATTGGACTATAGGTGTGTTGTGTTATTGGACTAACAAGTGGTAACTAACTTAAAACCGGGACTGCTAACATTATTGGCCAAAAAAATAAATAAAATTGGAAAATCTGTTTGCGGGAGACTAATCCCCGACCTTGTTTTCAGGCTGAGTGAGGGTACTTGAGTGTGTATGAACACCTTAAGGCAGAGTCCAAATCCCCACCTTCCATATCGTGTTCCGACTAATCCTAGCAAATATCACAAGTTGAATTATTCAGGTTCACTGACTAGTACCAAGTAGCCTTCGCCTGTCTCATGTAGATAGGGGCGAAATTGCGGTACTTCACGACAAGTTGCCAGTAATCCCCTGGGGTAAAGTTCCGGCCTTGTCAGCCTTCGCCTGCTTGCAGGTAGATAGGGGCAGGTCTTTGAATCCATCAACTTGGGATAGGAGCGAAGAAAGGAAAGACCAACGGTATCTTAGGCGACAAGTTAAACATGGAAGACGCATCCGGCTCTGAGCCGACTTCCCTATAGGTCGCGTAACTCCTTGCTATCTAGCTTGAAAAATCACACTTAAAATTAACAAGATTAATTGGACTCGATTTCAGGTCCTTCACTATGTTGAGTGTGAATCCAGGGTCTTGGATTGAATTGCTTGCTTCAGGTAGGAGTAAAATCCTATCTTCACTTAGAACTCCCGACTCTTCTAGCCAATCCAAGATGAGTGACTGGGGGGATATCGACTCCTTATTCTCCAATCTCTCTCTGAGCCCCCCATGAAACTCATCTTCACCGGCCCAAGCGCAACTTGGACCACCCAGAACTCATGACCATCTTGAGTTTTGGATCCCTCACACCCAGGGTGGTTACTCTCAAACCAACCCTTTCTTCTCCTATGAACTTACCGAGGAAGACCATCGCCTCGGTAAGAATCCCTTCCTTGATTTGTCCTCTAACACAGACCATGTTTCATACTCAGGACTAGAGGACAAGATGCCACCTAAGCAGCCGGATGAGGACCCGTTGCGACAGATCCTAATTGCCTCGCCACAGCCGAATAACAAAATGCGGATCTTACAACAAGAATGGGACAGATCATTGCGGTAGGAGGAATCGACCGACCAATGGTTGATGCCAATAACCCAGTAGAGAATGGATGCACAGTTGGCTGGCACCAGTGGTTCCCCCCGAAGCATTCGAGCTCAAGCCCCACTTCCTTATCCTGCTACCGAAGTTTAATGGAAATGTGAACGAAGAACCATATGCCCTCCTCAGAGACTTCGAGCTGGTCTGCAACAACCTTAGTCATCCTAGGGTTGGGCACGATTACATTCAACTGAAGACCACCCCATTTGCCTTTGGAGATAAAGCAGCACATTGGCTGAAGAACCTAGGGGTGATATGTACAACCTAGATGTAGTTCAAGGACCTATTCTTGAGGAAGTTCTACCCCCTTAGTAGGAGTAATCATTTATTTTACTTGGGCAAGCCCAAGGTTGAACTCTGGAAGGCAGCTGTCTCCATAGGTAGATTTTAAGCAAATTCTAATGTCTTATTTTCAGGAGATATTTTTTTCTTTTTCAATATAATTTATGCAAGACACATGCACAATCCAGCCAATTTACAAGTTAACTCAGATAAGTGATCAAATCAAGTCCAAAAATTATGAAACTTTGCCAGATGATGAAATGCAATGAAATTAAGCTACTCTAATTTTTTTAGATTTTTCTGACATAAAATAAATTTACTATAAATTAAAAATGAATGTAGGGTGATTTTGACTAAATTAATTTTAATAAATATCAAATCACAAAATTTTTATAAAAAAATATTATCCTAGATAGATCTCAAGGTGAGGAATCCAGGAAAATTGTTAAACCTAAATTTCTATGTAAAATAAACCTATTAAAAATTAATTATGGAAATCACTAAATGATTTATTCAGGCCTCGAGATGCGTGCAAATGAGATGATTTTTTTACACGATGTGAACCTAATTATCTTAGATCTAATGTGCTTTTTTAGGGATTTTTGGAGTTACAGAGAAATTAGTATCAATTAAAAGGCATAAATGGGAAAAATATGACAAAGTTTCACCAATTAATTAATATAAAAATCTACTGATATTACAAAAATGTGCCAAGTGTCACATATGAAAGGGGACAGCAGAAGCTACACAATGCAATTTTCAAAATTAAAAAATGATTTAAAATGAGTGCCTAAATAAGCATGCAAAGACAGGGGTATAAATGCAATTACAGGAATTAAAATTGATAAAAAAATAAAACGTGCTGACATGGACCAATATGCAATTACCTATAATGTTGAGGTGGTGGATGTAATTTTCCCAAAGAATACGTGCTCCTCACGTGGGGTCTCCTAGTAGGGACTGAAATGCAAATATGGAAACCTCTAGGGGCCTCATTGCAATTTACCCAAGACGTACGTGCAGATCACGTGGGGTTCCCAGGCTCGGTGGTCTTCGGAGGCTCGGACCTGGCTCGGAGTAGCTTCGGGGATCCGAGCCTAGTGGTCGGGGAAGAGGCTCGGATCGGGCGACGTGGCTTGATCTGGACCATGGATAAAGTGACGATCCAACGGTGACTAGTTGCCGGTGTGTGGCGTATCTGAATCCGTTAGATCAAGATCGATCCAACGGTGATGGTTCGCTCGTGAGACGAAGGCGTGGGCGATCAATAATCGTTGGATCTAGATTGATCCAACGACATCTGGAGCACGAAGGAAGCGGTGACGTGGCTCGCTCAGATGCGTAGGATCCGCCTGATCCTATGGCTGCAGGACGTGGGCAACGTGGTGAATTCCTGACCGTTCGATCAAGGAGATCGAACGGTGGCTGCTCTTCTTCCTTGACCAGCCCGTCGCCTCCTGTGGCGGAGAAGGCTAGGCTCCGGCGAAGGGGGCCTGACTCCGCCTCATCCTCTGGGCGTTGGTGAAGCTCGCCGGAGACTCCCAAGTAGCTGGGAAAACTCATGGAAGCGCTAGGGATCCTCCGACGGTCTCAGAAGTGGCTGAGCAGCTCTAGGGTGCGGTGGCGAAGAAGTTCGAGGGGAGCTCCGGTGACTTTCCGGCCAGTCGAAATAGATGTACCTGCAGGGGTTAGAGGTATAGCTGAGGCATGCAGATGTGCTCGTGGGGTGACCGTGCATGCGTTGAGAGGCCTGATAAGAGGAGAGGTGGTCCGGTGATTAAGCTCCGCCAAGGTGACAGAGCTGGCGTCAGTGAGAAGTGAAGTGCATCGTCGGAGGGAACGGAGTGTAGCGCAAAGATCAGAGCTCCTTTGAGGAGCTCGGAGGATGGCTGGCGGAGCGGGAAGAGGCTCGTGGACGGTGAATAAAATGGAAGAAAACTCGAGAAAAAGAATAAGAAGATCGGGAAGAAGATGGAGGTGTCTACCTGGGGAATGGAGCTCGGATCTGAGCTCCTGGTCATCGCTCGAAGGCCGGTAGGTGACCTGAGCTCGTGCAGCTCACGAGGGAAGCTGCGGTACGGCAGGGTTGGCCGTGGATCTCGCCGGAGAAGGATCGCGGTTGTCGCTCATCCTCACGTCAAATTGTTATCACCAACTCGAAGGTGGGAGCTCGGAGATACTCTCCGTGATCGCGGATAGGGGAGCAATCTAACGGTTGAGATGCAAGGGTGCGTGGCACGCAAGGATGCGGGCCGCATGACGCAATCAGAGGGCGCCACGTGGCTAGCTCTAAGTGGCTGAGAAGAAAAATAAAATTAGAGAGAGAAGAAAGCCGAATTTGGAAAAACTCAAAACATGAAAGTTGTAGATCTCGATGAGGTCTACAAGTTTCATGTTGACCAAAATGGAGATGAGGTCAAATATGATACAAAAATACAAGAGTACAAATATACATACATATATATATATAGTATACAAGGGGGGCCAAAAACCCAAGTTTTGCCTACGAGCTCCGAATGGAATGAAATTAGTCTCATTTTAAAGGTCTCTGGATGTATATTAATCTGAAAGTGAGTAGACCTAATTCGGAGTTTGTAAGAGAGGGATATTGGCATTCTAAGGTCCAAGGAGTTTGGGCTTTATTGGGTATTTTACAAGATAGGGATTTTGGCCTTCTTCCTAATAATATACACATTATAAGGAAGGTGTTATTTTATTTTGGAGGGGAGTTATTGGTGGATATTTTACAAGTGGATTTCACAAATGAATTGGCTTCTTATTTAATGCAAATATGAATGCTAAAATGCAAATATTACGGATTGATGCATGAATGCTATTTATGCAAGATAAAGGGAAATATGATGCTAAATACTCAGGGACAGAGCTCTATTTTCAATTTTAAGGGTAATGAATCACATATTCATCAACCCCCTATAGTTAAACCTTGCTCGTCCCTGAGCAACTAAAATGAAATGCAAGAGTGAAATGATTTTGGGTTCCATACCAAGGTCATGAACAAAAGTTGAAAATGGAGCTTGACTCGACCTTTGGATTAATTGTGTGGCGGAACCTCATTGGGACCTGAACTTAAGACCTAACAGACTTCAAGTTCCACAAGTCTTCTATTCAAGACTCCTCAATAGTCAGGTCAGAACAAATCCTCAAACGCAAATTTCTGATGACTATGATTCTTACTTGTACTGTGTAAGTGAAATGTAACTCTTCACATCAGGAATGGCTCAGAAACAGCCTCCTCTAACAAGGTAACTCAAATAACCCAGTCCGGTAACTCTTTCCTCGAGGAGAGGGGTATTCCCTTCTAAGTTCAAGTGCAACTAGCTCAAGAGGAGGGGGTATAGAAAAGAATGGACGGTAGCCAGTGTAGCTACCTATCCCGGGATGCCTGACCAGTGTAGCCAAGTCATCTAGCTGCATTTTCTTTGCTAATATACATTCTCCGACAGATATTTTATTTTCACTTGGACTTGTCTGATTTTTTTAGAGTTTTTTGCAATTTTTTTCAAACTATATACAGCGCATCATGAACATCATGAGTTTTTCCTCTTGAGTCAGTAGACTATCCCTCTTTTCAAGCATTATTGCAACCCATAGCATCCCGTCTTTAGACGTCAACACCACCAGACTAGGTTGAGATGCACTACCTTCCCTAGAGGAGGATGGATGTTTGCACCCGTGAGCTACTCCAAGCTAAAGGATTCTACCTCCTCACCACCTCATCAATGAAGAGTTACATGCATAGTGCTTGTCCAAGTTAGGTCATTATCTAAAAGAATCATGCGTGTGCACGAGATATTCTACTTAGACTGATTAAGATGACATGTGAACATAGACTTGCGAACTCAAAGAATTAAATCACTTGACCTGAGAAATCTTAACTCCAGTTCCTATAAGGTTCCTCTAAAATTAGGTGGATTAAGGTCAAATCAAGCCTATCCTTAATATTTACTCATAACTTGGTTCCAAACCCACTAACTTTTCACCTTTCATATGCAAGATATGTGGATGAGATGCAGATGGCATGCTATGTAGATGAAATGCAAGACTCTTTTTCTTTCTTTTCTGATGTAGAGATGATATGCAAGAGTAAATAAGAAGCCTTTGAATTTTTCAACTTTTTTTCAAGAATTTGGTATACCTCCTATATTACAGGGTGTTATAATTATACAGATTATACAAGTGTATTTTACAAAAACATTTCTCCAAATTTTACCCAGTCCATAATTATTGCATAATATATACAAAAATATGTGAAAGTACGAGCTATGGGTAAAGTACATATGTAATATATACATGCCACCCAATACTTAGCGTGTGCTAATGTCCTCAGAGCACGAAAAGCGAGGAAAAAGACATAGCTCATGCTAAGCGTAAGAGAGCCAAAATGAGCAAAACGAAGTCGTCCGGCCCCCCTATACTTAGGCTCTGGCAGCCTAAGTGTAGAAGAAGGTCAAAAATGGGGCGGACGAGGTCAAGAAG
Source organism: Ottelia alismoides (assembly GCA_037367405.1). Taxonomy (NCBI): domain Eukaryota; kingdom Viridiplantae; phylum Streptophyta; class Magnoliopsida; order Alismatales; family Hydrocharitaceae; genus Ottelia; species Ottelia alismoides. Next base: position 187,884 of record JAZKJV010010235.1, read on the forward strand.
AGAAGTGGATGAATATATACAAGGTGGGCATCGGTCCCCCCTATACTTAGGCTCAGGTCAACCTAAGTATAGGACTGGAGTGAGTATGAGGACCAATGTGATCTGGAGGATGTACAGAGAACAGACTCAGGTGGCTCATCCCCCCTATACTTAGGATCTGACCATCCTAAGTATAGTCAAAGATGGTGATCAATGATGATGGGATGAGTTACTAGAGTCACGGGGGAAAAGGATAGAATGTACAGGAATGATGGGTATATACAAGGGTGTCAGTCTGAATCTTTCAAGATGCTGTTGATGGCTAGAGCTCACTGCTGTAAGGTCTCATGCGCGGCTCGATGTGCATCTATTGACTCTTTCTCACGCATGAATACAATCTCCTCAACATGGACTAACTGCTCATTGGATTCGATGAAGTGCTTCAATAGTTGTCCATTCACTAGGAATGTCAGTGCATCATCTGCGAGATCTGAGATCTCGACACATCCACTATCATGCATCACACAGACAATGAATGGGCCCGTCTACTTGGACTTCAACTTGCCTTGGAAGATCTTCAGCCTTGCATTAAACAACCATACCTTCTATCCAGTAACAAAGGTCTTTCATCTGATATATCTATCGTGCCAACGCTTAACCTTGTCCTTGTACACCAAACTGTTGTCATATGCGCAGTTTCTGACTTCCACAAGCTCATTCAGATCCATTTCTGTCTGCTTCTGCCCAAGGTGAGTGTTCCAATTGACCTTCTTGATTGCCCATTCCGATTTATGCACTAACTCTACGGGTAAATGGCACGGCTTTCCGAATACCATTCAGAATGGGGAGGTTCCTAACGGTGTCTTGTAAGCTATCCTATAAGCCCATAGGACTTGATCCAAGATCTGAGACCAGTCCTTCATGTCTGGATGGACAAGCTTTTGCATATATAGTTTTCACCTCCCTATTCTATACCTCAGCCATACCATTAGTCTCTGGGTGGTAGGGACTAGCGACACGGTGTTCGATGCTGTATTCCTTCAAGAGTTTCTTCACCTCTAGATTTATAAAGTGGCTACCCCCATATGATATCAACACTTTGGGGATCTCGAACCTAGAGATAATATGCTCTCTGATAAATTTACAGACAGTCCTGTTGTTTGCAGCTCGGGTCAGGATAGCCTCCACCCATCTGGATAGGTAGTCTACCGCAAGAAGGATGTACTCGAATCCGTGGCTGACAGGGAATGGGCCCATGAAATCAATGCCCCAGGCATCAAAGACATCACAAATGATGATAGGCTGCATCGGCATCTCATCCTTGGAACCAACGGTTCCTCCCATTCTCTGGCATACTGGGCACGACTTTGCAAAGGTAATGGCATCGCGAAACATAGTCGGCCAGTAAAAGCCACACTGAAGTACCTTCCATGCGGTCCTCTTCCCGGAGTGGTGTCTTCCTGCCTCCAAGTTGTGGCATAAAGAAAGGACACTCTAGTATTCCTCCTGAGGAATACACTGTCTCCATACACAATGCGGTTCTTCAAAGAAAAGGATCGGATCCTCCCAATGGTAGTGTCTAGCATCTGACTTGAGTCGGTCAATGTGGCTCTTGGGCCAATCCTCGGGAACCTTCTTGGAGACAAGATAGTTCACGATGTTGGCATACCATGGGAGTGAGTCGACAACAAAAATCAACTCGTCAGGGAAGGAGTCTTGAATAGGTGAATCCTCGGAAGTATTAAGATCTTCGAGATGAGAGAGATGATCGGCTACTACGTTCTTCTTTCCAAGTTTATCACGAATATCCTAATCAAACTCCTAGATAAGCAAAATCCATCAAAGAAGACGCGCCTTCGCGTCCTTCTTTTCCATCAAGTATCGTAGCGCCGTGTGGTTAGTGAACACAATAACCTTGGATCCAATTAAATGAGATCTGAACTTGTCCAAGGCGAACACTACCGCAAGCATCTCCTTTTCCGTAACTGTATAGTTACGCTGAGCGGTATCAAGCACTTTGCTTACGTAGTGGATTGAAAACGGGACGCCATCCCTCCTTTGTCCTAATACAGCCTCAACAACAAAATCTGAGGCATCCATCATGATCTCAAAAGGTGGAGACCAATCTGGGGCTTGTAGGATCGGGACGTCCATGAACATCCCTTGCAATAGCTTAAAGGCCTCAAGACATTTGTGACCGACAATAAACTCCATGTCCTTGCCTAAAAGCTCAGTTAGTGGTCGGGCAATCTTAGAAAAATCCTTGATGAATCTCCGATAGAATCCGACATGCCTGAGGAACAACCGCAACTGCTTAACGTTGGTTGGTGGCTGGAGTCGTCTGATCACATCCACCTTGGCAGGGTCAACCTCTATTCCTCTCTTGGAGATGATGTGCCCCAACACAATGCCCTCCATCACCATGAAGTGACTTTTCTCCCATGAGAGCACCAGATTAACCTCACAACAGCATTTGAGGACACGGTCCAGATTCCTAAGACAGGAATCGAATGAATCGTCGTGGACCGAGAAGTCATCCATGAAGACTTCCAGGAATTCACCGACCATTTCGGCGAATACAACAATCATGCACCTTTGAAAAGTACCTGGAGCATTGCATAACCCAAAGGGCATGCGCCTGAAAGCATAGGTACCAAAGGGGCATGTGAACGTGGTCTTATCCTGATCCTCTGGAGCTATGGATACTTGATTGTAGACCGAGAACCCATCCAAGAAACAGAATAATTCTTTCCTTGCTAGTCTCTCTAGAATCTGATCAATGAACGGTAGGGGGAAATGATCCTTCTTCTTCGCAGCATTCAGGCGTCTGTAATCCACAAAGATGCGCCACGACGTGGGCACTCGCGTCACGATCTCCTCTCCGTCCTCGTTGGTCGTCGTCTGAATTCCCGACTTCGTCGGAACAACATGGATCGGGGCTACCCATTTAGAGTCGGAGATGGGATAAATGAAACCCGCGTTGCACCATTTCTCTATCTCCTTCTTCACTACCTCTCGTAAATTTGGATTCAAATGACGTTGGAATTCACGAGAGGGTTTGGCTTCATTCTCCAAGTAGATATGGTGCGAACATAGAGCGGGATTTATCCCGTAGAGATCGGAAATGATCCAGCCTATTGCCTTGCGATTTTTCTCCAAGATCTCTAGCAAGCGAGATTCCTGCTCCTCAGTCAATCGTGAACTGATGATGACTAGATATTTCTTTTCCTGACCCGCAAGGAAGGCATATTTTAGTGTTGTGGGAAAGGACTTGAACTCAGGGAAGGTGTGATCGTCTAGAACGAATCTGGTTCAATGTTGAAAGTGGCTGGATCTGTTTCTAAAATTGCTACCACCAAACTATTCTGCTCTGGAGTCAGATCGTCAAAGGTTTCCATACAATCGGCAAAAGCCACGTTCGACTCGTCATCCTCATCTTCTGATTATCCTAAAGAGGGAAGGACTGACAGGCCCAGTTGGGCCTCCAATTCATCGAAGATGTAGGGGGATGCAGGTTCTGAGCTGTACTCGTCTCTGAGGACCTCGCAAACTGACTCAAGCACAAGATCATCTCCGGAGGGGAGGGACTCATCGGTGCTGGTTGGGTTCTGTCTCCATGGCCCAACTGTGTCTACATGGTCGCATTCTGCTTCGGTTGAAGAGTACTCAGTGCTGGATTCGAAATCCGATCTCTGCCATCTGGTTTTCTTCATCTCAAGTTCCTCGTCTCCGCCTGGAGTTTGGAACTGGATCTTCCCGATCTTATAATCAAACAAGGCTCCTGCTATCCTGAGGAATGGTCTGCCTAGGATGATCTGGGAATCTCTCACTTAATGAGGGTTTCCATATCTAGGACAGTAAAGTCCACCATGTATTCTTGACCCTCGACTTTGATGACAACATTCCTCAATTCTCCTTGGGACCTCTTGGTTGATTTATCAGCGAACTGCAGGAGGGCTCTAGATTTCCTAAGAGGTCCGAGATTAAGCCGCTCATAGAGGGTTGTAGGCATTAAGTTAATTGAGGAGCCGTTATCTAGGAGAGTACGTGCAAACACAATGTCATCAACATGACTCACTACATAATGTGCACCCATGTCTCTTCGTTTCCTTGGAAACGAGTTCTTTATTGCAAAAGTCGTGGCTACTGACAGAATGTGTTTCTCAATATGGCTTTTGGTCTTCCTGCTAACCCTAGTAGGTGTGCATCTCACCTTAAGGTATTTCTGAAATGCAGGAGTCATTTCCACATACTTGTCAAAGGAGATTGTGAACTTGATATATTTGTTGCAAAACTCTGCCATCTCAGGGTCATCTTTTTGGATTTTTTAGTTTTCTTCTTTCCACCCTTAAGAGATCGGGGGAAGGGATTCTTTACTCCAACTCAGATTCTGAAACTGAAATGTTTTCATTCAAGGCGGGAACTGAGTTCTGTACAAGACTTGGACTCTGAAACAGACGCGGACTCTGACTCTAACAAAAAGGAAATTGCTGCTGCGAAATCGGTGATGTGTCTTCCGCGACTTCTGGACGGTCCTCCTCAGATGGAGGTGCAGGCTCTTCATCGGTGTCGGTGTACTCTATGTTGGTGTGGTTCCATTGCTGCTTCAAGGAACCAGAAGTCCTCTTCTTCAGCCGATGGTGGTGATGGTGGTGTTGCTCCTCTTCTGCCTCCAAGTTCTTCACAAGTAGAGACTTGGCGGCTTCTTCCTCCGATGCCCGTGCCTGATCAGGTACGATCACGATCCTTCCGCTTCTGAGGGACATATGGTTTACATTATCATAGGAATGGATCTCATGTTCAGATAATGAATTATCTGAATAGTATACCTGATCACGAGGTCGATTATGGCCTTGAGTTAAGCTGTTTGGGTTGGCATGAACCTGGGAGGGAATTGGGGTCTTTTTGGTGCCATTTGTTGATCCTGGGTACGAGAAACACAATTCAGATCGATTCTCATATCCAGATAGTAATTCTGGATATGTTGGATCCTATCAAATAGGGTCTGGATCGCCAAGGTGAGGGACTCCAATTCGGTGGTCTAGGCTGGCTGATGCTGACTTGCGGATGAGGTTCTGTACTGGCCCTGCTGGCCATGCCGATACTGCTGCGGCTGATGGGACGGTGACGGACCCTGCTGGCCCGAATAGAACGTGCGCTGCTGCTGGTGTTGCTGAGGTTGGTACCCTCATTCGGGCCTGGACTGAACAAAGCGCGGTGCGGGGATGGAGCTGGTTTCCTAGTAAGCTGGGGAAGGTCGGTGAGGCTGACCATTCCCCATCCCCGACTGTCTGCCAACGGGGTCATGGTTGTACCACAGCCCGTTGATCTCGAACACCTGCGGAGGCTCCTTGTATCTGGTTTCTACTTGTGGGGGTGCATGCTGGTCCTACTGGGTGTAAGTCTGATCCTCTACCCAGCCACTCTGAGGCCCCGGTGCCTGTTCCTGTACAAGATGGACTCGGTGTATAGGTACAGGTGGTGCAGAAGGGGCATGTAGCTTTATCTTAGCTACCCTTTCAATAAGTTCCTCCACTTGTTTCGGCAAACGCAAGAGAGACTCAAGGTCAGTGACCCTCTTGTGGATCTGCTCGACCATGGTTAACTTATCAGCTATCATCCCCATGCTGGGAATGAGGTCCTCTGTCAGATCCACTACAATCCTCCTAGTTGTCTCATTGGATAGAATTGAGGGAGACAACTGATAGGCCCTGGTGGCTTGCGACCTGCATGTTTCCGCCATCTGCTCTAGTATCTTCCAGACAACATTCTCATTCTTGTTCAGATAGCTTACTCCACATGCGGCACTAACTAACCCCTGCATCTCCGGGGTCATGCCATAAAACAAGGTCTGGACTAAGATCACCTTAGAAATGCTATGGCAGGGACATTTCTGAATTAGGTCATTAAACCTATCCCAGGCTTCATGGAATGGTTCACAGGGTCCCTGGGAGAAACTAGCTATCTTTATTCTCATTTGAATTTGCCACGCATAATTAACTTGACATTAATTAAAAGTGGTTTTTGATCTGCTCTTATTATCCGACTGCAACGAACAACACAACCATTAATTTGATCAAATTAACGCCGCTGTTACCTATAAGTTGTAGTATAGTAGTAAGTACGACGGTGACACAGCTGCGGCGACGTGCGGGGTTGGCGCCGCTACTGGAGGAGCACGCGGAGAAGGGCACGACCACTTAGAGGATGGTGGCCTGGCTGGGCCTCTTAGGGATGACGTCGACGACGTGACGCGTGGGCGTTGGTGAAGCTCGCCGGAGACTCCCAAGTAGCTGGGAAGACTCGTGGAAGCGTCGAGGATCCTCTGACTGTCTCAGAAGCGGCTGAGTGGCACTGGAGTGCGGTGGCGGAGAAGTTCGAGGGGAGCTCCAGTGACGTTCCGACCAGTCGAAATAGATGTACCTGCAAGGGTTAGAGGTATAGCCAAGGCGTGCAGATGTGCTCGTGGGGTGACCGTGCATGCGTCGAGAGGCTTGAGAAGAGGAGAGGTGGTCAGGTAATTGAGCTCCGCCAAGGTGGCGGAGCTGGCGTCGGTGAGAAGTGAAGTGCATCGTCGAAGGGAATGGAGTGTAGCGCGAAGATCAGAGCTCCTTTGTGGAGCTCGAAGGATGGCTGGCGGAGCGGGAAGAGGCTCGTGGACGACGAATAAAATGGAAGAAAACTCGAGAAAAAGAATAAGAAGATCGGGAAGAAGATGGAGGTGTCTACCTGGGGAATGGAGCTCGGATCTGAGCTCCTGGTCGTTGCTCGAAGGCTGGTAGGGGACCTAAGCTCATGCAGCTCACGAGGGAAGCTGGGGCACGACAGGGTTGGCTGTGGATCTCGCCGGAGAAGGATCGCGGTCGTCGCTCGTCCTCACGTCAAATTGTTGTCACCAACTCGAAGGTGGGAGCTCGGAGATACTCTCCGTGATGGCGGATATGGGTGAAGGTGGCCAGAGGCGACTTATTTATAGTATGAAGGTGACAGCGTAGATGGCGAAGAGGTGGAGTTGGTGGGCTTCGTGGAGCGAAGTGGAGGGTGTTCATGGAGATCGAGGGGGTTGGCGAGGATGAGGGAAGAGTGGGTTGTGTAGTGGTGGTGCCAAGAGGCGGAGATGGTGGTCGGCGTGGTGCCCAAAATAGAAAGGGGGCGGCCCCTTACGCACGATGGAAGACGTGGGGTGTGGGGTATGTGGGAGGTGGAAGACTATGCCTTGGCCGTTGGATCGGGTGATCCAACGACCCAGATGGAGGCGCGGGTTAACGCTTTGGATTAGATGTAGGGAGCGAAATCGAAAGGCACATGGCGCACCATGTGGCGGGCTGCAAGCGCGGCACTGATGGGTGGTTCTGATGAGGTTTGGGGTTTGATGGAAGGGTCCAGACATCGTGCGAGATGGAGGGCGAGGATTAGAAGTATCTGGCGATGATCGGAGGGCGTAGGCATCGCCACGTGGCGCAAGGAGGGCGCGGTGCTGGCGAGCGGTCCAGATGAGATCAAAAGTTTGATCTAGCGGCTGGAACTCAATGCGATGATGAACGACTCCGATCAAGGGAGATTGGGGGCAATCTGATGGTTGAGATGCAAGGGCGTGTGGCGCGCAAGGATGCGGGTCGTGTGGCGCAATCAGAGGGCGCCACGTGGCTAGCCTTGAGTGGCTGAGAAGAAAAATAAAATTAGAGAGATAAGGAAGCTAAATTTAGAAAAACTCAAAACATAAAAGCTGTAGATCTTGATGAGATCTACAGTTTTATGTTGACGAAAAATGGAGATGAGGTCAAATATGATACAAAAATACAAGAGTACAAATATGCATATATATATAGTATACAAGGGGCCCGAAAACCCAAGTTTTGCCTGCGATCTCCGAATGGAATGAAATTAGTCTCATTTTAAAGGTCTATGGATGTGTATTAATCTGAAGGTGAGTAGACCTAATTCGGAGTTTGTAAGAGAGGGATATTGGCATTCTAAGGTCCAGGGGGTTTGAGCTTTATTGGGTATTTTACAAGATAAGGATTTTGGCCTTTTTCCTAATATTATACACATTATAAGGACGGTGTTATTTCATTTTGGAGGGGAGTTATTGGTGGATATTTTACAAGTGGATTTTACAAATGAATTGGCTTCTTATTTAATGCAAATATGAATGCTAAAATGCATATATTGTGGATTGATGCATGAATCCTATTTATGCAAGATAAAGGGAAATATGATGCTAAATACTCGGGGACAGAGCTCTATTTTCAACTTTAATAGTGATGAATCACATATTCATCACACACAGGGACCAAACTGCAAAGAAAATAAGTCTTGGGATAAAAAAGTAACACACAAGAAAAACTTAGGGCCCAATCTGTAAATTTTCCACTAATATCTGCACTTGTCACAAATCTGCACTCACAGAGGCATATTTGCAAATATAAAAAGTAATCATTCAATTCATAAGAGAAGATAAGTCAGGGAAAACAATGTAAATATCTGGATAACATGTGATGAAGCACGTGGGTCCACACAGACAGGATTAAAGTACAAATAGGAAAAATAAAGGTACTGGAATGCAAAATGGTCTAACCGTGTACTTTATTTTATAGACCAAAATAAAAACTAAAATAAACGCAAGGTAGAAGGAGCAATATATCCATGAGGCACGTGACGAGGTGCGTAATGAAGACACATGGCAGCCGCTGATGAGTCGCGATCATGCAGCTCTAGCGCGTCAGAAGTCAGATCTGACGGCAGTCAGATGTCGGCTACGTGGCTGGTACAAGGCCGTTAGATCTGACATCTAAATACATGACATCTCCAGATAATGGATGGCTACGATGATGTCTGGGAGATGCGGGCAATCCAACGGCGGAGAGATCCTCTGGATGAACTGAGTTGGCGTGAACTTCGTCGGAGCACCGGGGGTGATCGGTGGCTCCGATGAAGGATCTGGAAGCACCAAAAGGACCGGAGGGCCCTTCCGCGTTAGGTGGTCGGCTCTGATGGAGTGGATGACAATCGGATGGACATGGCGTCGACTGAGACCTGGAAGCACTCCAGCGAAGGTGGACGAAGGCGACCTAGATGGTCTTAATGCGTGTCAAGGCCTGCACCAGATAGCTCGGACTCAGAGCAATGCTCCGGTCGGGGTTATTGGGTCTAAAACAAAGAGAAGCGATGGTGTATGGGGGTGGGTCTCTAGTGAAGGTGATAGATGAGACAGATGACCTAATCTTGGTGATCCGAGCCAAGGTCAGGGTGATCCGGATGCATGGGAAGATAGAGGATGAGCGAGGGCGTCGATCTGAACGGGTAGATGAAGAGGACGAAGCTCCGACTGGCTGGTCGGAGCTGGCGGAGCGACGACAGATGACAAATGAAAGATTGAATAAACAAAGGAGCTAGGAACTATGGAATGGTTACCTGAAGGTCCTAACGTAATCCTGGGCTCCAGGGGAGTTGGACAGTGGGGTCTTTTCCTCCACTACGCTGCGGCTGGCGGAGGAGGATCCTCGCGGCGGTGCTCCGTCCACGACAGTTGAGCGTCAGCTACACAACTCCTCTCCGAGCGCCAAGAGTGGCCTCCGGTTGCTGTCACCAAGCCGAAGGTATCTAGGGTATCTGAGAAGGGTGTGGCACGAGCTGGTGAGCTGGGGAGGCGGGTGAAGACTTTATAGAGCAATCTAGGTGGCCGGATAGATCGGGTCTGAGCGCGCGAACCGAGGTCGATCTGCGCCTCCCTAGGGATCCGTGAGGATCACAGATCCAACCCACTGGGGAGATGCGGGTGGAAATTCAAGGTACAAGGATGTGGGATCTAGTCAAGGTAATTGGGTGAAAAGCGTGCAGAAACCGTATCCGCACGAGGGGGAGCCGGGAGGGGTAGTTGACCGGAGTCAACATTCCTCATGGACCAATCAGAAAATAGTATGTACAAAATACTTTACAAATTCTATAAAAAAATAGAAATTGGTTTTAAATTAAAAAGTGTTTGAAATGAAAAATAATTGTTATTTTCCAAACTATTTTTCTGTAATTTTTATTTATTTATTATGAAAAATAAATTATGGTATATACAGTATAATTTATTATATACAGGTATACAATACCTATGAATTTTGTGCAATTATTTTTAATTTCTTATTTTCACCCAAATACCCTAATTATATATTTTTTTATTTACAACATAATATTTGGAGTATAAGACAATTTTTATTTTATTTTTTTTATTTATTTACAAGTAGAAAATAAATAGGGAAAGGTATATATATACATGTGTTATATACAAGTGAGAGAGAGAAAGAATTTTATTCTGATTTGATTTATATTTTATTTTTCTAATTTTTATTTTATTTTTAGAAATATTTATACAAGGAAATAAAATATCTTTTTATTTTGATTTTTGTAAAAATAAAATATATATATATAGGGTCTATATGTACAAGGTAGAGTGGCCCTATCTCTCTTTACTTATTTTATTTGGCGACCAGGCCAATGCTTGACCCTCTCTTGGGTTTAGGTCACTCAATATTTATTCTAAATATTTCCTTCTTTTTTCTTTTATTCTTTTATTTTTGCAAAAATAAATGCTAATTATAGAATATTAATAAATTCATGCCTATTGCTAATTTATTGTATTTATAACTATTTACATGATGCTTTGCAAAGATATTTAGCTAAAATAAAAGAACAAAGAGTGATGCATGAGGCTTCATCACCCCCCTATACTTTACTTTTACTAGTCCCTTAGCAAACACTTATTTGAAAAAGAAGTGAAAATAGAAAGAAAAGAAAAAGAAGGAGGATCAAGGTTGATTATTAAGCTTGCCTTCATTAAATTGAAGTATGGAGCTCAGTTAGACCTTTGGATTATTAGTTTTTCGGAACCTTATTTGGACTTAGGTTTAAAACTCAACAACCTCCAAGTTGCACCAATCTATGGCCAAGACTCCTCAACAATCAAGATCAGAACAAGTCTACATACACAAACTCTAATGACCATGAATCTTTCCTTATACTGTGCAAGTGATATGTAGCTTCCCACCTCAGAAATGGCAAAGTAATATCCCCCCTCAATAAGATAACTCTAATGCCCTAGTCTGGAAGCTCTTTCCTCGAGGAGTGGGGTATTCCCTTCTAAGCTCAAGTGCAACCGACTCAATAAGAGGAGGAAGAAGAGAATGGACCATGGTCAGTGTAGCCATGTATCCTAGGGACCCAACCTGTGTAGCTAAGTCTCCCTGCTGCAAGCTTCATGAGATGAGAATGGGTAACATAAGATTTGCTTTATTTGGCTATATACACTCCGGTGGGTATTTCATTTTCTAACAGACCCACCATTTTTTGAAGTTTTTCTTTCTTTTGCTCATTTTTTTCGATGTGCATATGTACAACATATCTACATGGTGCAGCATATATACATAGGGAGTTTTTCCTCTTGAGCCAGTAGACTATCCCTCTTTTGAAGCATTATTGCAACTCACAACTCCTGTTTTTAGACTTCAATGCTGCCAGACCAAGTTGATACATACTTCCTTCACTAAAAGAAGACGAGAGGTTCCGCCTAGAAGTACTATCCTCGTATGCTTCCCCAAGCCAAAGAAAACTTCCTCCTCACCACTTCATCCGTAGAGAGCTATGTATAAGGTGCTGGTGCAAGTAAAGCCATTATCTGTGAGAGTCATATGTGCGTTATTAAGTGTTCTACTTAGGCTCATCAAGATGACATATGATCATAGCCTAGTGGGCTCAAAGACTTAAGTCCCGAATGGACCTGAAAAATCTTAACCCTAAGCCCTATAAGGTTCCTCTTAGAATTAGGTGGATTAAGGTCTTAACCAAGCTCTATGTTTCAATTTAATTCCAGGCTAGTTTAAATGTCAACTATGATTCAAAAAAATTGTACAAGTATATACAAAAATCTTTTTATGTAGGTTTTGAAAATATGCAAAAATTTTGAAAAATGTTTGAATGAATGAATGCACGGATGCATAAGTTTTGCAAAATATTTACACACATTTACACAAGGGTTTTTGCAAACTTTTGTTTTCCAAACATTTTACAAAAACTTTGTACTATATACATAATTTTTATGTCAAAATATTTACAAACTTTTTACACACAAAATAATTTTACAAATATTTGTACAAAAATAATTTTATAAATAGCTACGTATGTGCAAGAAAGAAATTTATATACAAGAAAATTTTAAAATTTTTATGGTTTTTAGATAAAAGAATTTTAGACATTTTATTTATTAACACACTCACACAAAGTACGAGTTATGGATAAAGTATACATGAAATATATACGACACCCTCCCTATACTTAGCTCGAACGATGTCCTCAAAGTGGATCAAGAGTGATGAAGAAGACATAACCCATGCTTAGTATAGGGAAGTGAAAAGGAATGTTATACTACAACGATGAATCAAAGAATAGAATGAAACAGGATCTCGGTGTTTACCCCTATACTTAGGATCAAGTAATCCTAAGTATAGCAGACTGTACCTAAAGGGAAATCCGAGTGGAAGGATGTACATGGTCTATCTCCTCTATACTTAGGGTAAAATATCCCTAAGTGTAGGCAATAAAACAGAGGTAGAAAGAATAAAAAAGGAAATCAAAAGACGGACACCCCCTATACTTAGGGTAAAATACACCCTAAGTATAACATAATCAAAGATGCAAATGGGGTGTTGGACTGAATAATGGTATGATATGGACATATGGATCTATACATGGCGGAAGACAGTGATAATCAGGCATGAGATGCAATAGATGTGAGTCAAAAGACTACATCTCACGCAAAATGAACAGGAGCGACGTCAACGACCAGTGGCTCATGATCTAGATATGGTTTGAGCTGTTGCCCATTAACACGAAAGGTAGAATCAGATGAGATTTCAGATATGTCAATACTTCCATTGTCATGTACCTTTCAGATCAGGTATGGTCCCTTCTATTTGCTCTGCAACTTCCCTGGAAATAATCTAAGTCTAGTATCGAACTACCATACTCTCTGATCTAGCTCAAACTGTTTGTGGCTGATATGAGAATCATACCACTCCCTCACTCTCTCCTTGCATTGTAGGCTGCTTGAAAAGGATGCATCTATAAGCTCCTCCAGGGCTGCCAATTCTGCCCTCCTCTAGTCTCCTACACTCACGGGATCCAATAGTATGTCTGTGACAGCCGAAAGTGACTTATGCCTATGCTCAACAGGTAAATGACAGGGCTTGCCATAAACGAGGTGAAAGAGAGATGTAACCAAAGGAGTCTAGAAGGAAGACTGATATTCCCACAAGATCGAGTCCAAAAGCTGTGACCAATCCTTTCAGTCGGGGTGGACTACCTTCTACAATATCATCTTGATCTCCCTATTCGACACTTCAGCAAGACAATTGGTCTGAGGATGATATGGAGTGGCTACTTGATGGTCAATGTTGAACTCGCTAGCAAGGGCCTTTACCTTGTCGTTGACGAAATGAGACCCCCAGTTAGATATCAACACTCTAGGTACCCCGAACCATGAAATGATATTCTTCCTCAAAAATCTGCATACAGTCTTAGCATCTGCAGTTCAGGCAGGGATGGCCTCAACCCAATGACTAACATAATCAACGGCTAATGAAATGTACTCAAATTCCTGACTCTTAGAGAATGGACCCATGAAATCAATGCCCCATGCGTCAAAAACCTCCCAGAAGTGAATGGGCTGCATCGGCATCATATCATGCTGTCCACAAGTGCCCATCCTCAGACAATTAGTACACCTTTTCACGAATTCATTAGAATCCTTGAAGAGGGTAGGCTACCATAGGCCGGATTGGAGCACTTTCTGTGTCGTTCTCCTCTCAGAGTGATGTCCTCCTACCTCAAGCTTGTGGCAGTAGGTGAGGACGCTATGGTGCTCCTCCTGAGGAATGCACCAACGCCAAACCTATCCCCTCCTTCATGATAAAGGACAGGATACTCCCATTGGTAGAACATGGCCTTCGCGAGGAAGGTCTCAAGTCGCTGCCTGGCCAAACCTTGTGGAACTTTCTTGGCAAAAAGATAGTTCACAATGTCGGCATACCACAGGAATGAGGTGATAACAAGGATCGCCTCATCTGGGAAGGTCTCAGATATGGGATCAGTCTGCTCAGATTCCTCAAGATGCTCTACTCGGGAGAGATGATCCGCCACCACATTCTTGACTCCAGGCTTATCCTTAATCTCGATATCAAACTCTTGGAGTAGAAGGATCCATCTAGTCAATCTCGCTTTGGCATCCTTCTTTTCCATGAGGTACCTGATGGTGGTATGGTCGGTGAAGATAGTCACCTTTGATCCAATGATGTAAGATCTGAACTTATCTAGGGCAAAGACTACGGCTAGCATCTCCTTCTCAGTGACAGTGTAGTTCCGTTATGCGGCATCCAATGTACAGCTAGCATAGTGAATAACAAATAGCACTCCATCCCTCCTCTGTCCTAGCACATCCCCCACGGCAAAATCGGAGGCGTCCGTCATGATCTCGAATGGGAGAGACCAATCAGGTGGCTGAAGGACATGAGCCTCAACAAGCAGACTCTTGAGAGTCTCAAATGATGCAAGACACTTATCATCCACAATGAACTCAGTGTCTTTGGTCAGCAAATCAGTCAACGGTCGGGAAATCCTACTGAAATCATGAATGAAGCGTCGGTAGAAACTGACATGCCCCAGAAACGACCATAACTATCGCAAGTTGGACGATGGACTGAGTTTCCTAATGATATCCACCTTGGCCAGATCAACCTCCATGCCCCTGTTGGAGATGATATGATCAAGCACCGTCCCTTGAGTCACTATGAAGTGACTCTTCTCCCAAGATAGCACAAGATGGAACTCGATGCATCGTTGAAGGACACGGTCTAGGCTGTCAAGACAAGCATCAAACCCATCGTCATATACCAAAAAGTCGTCCATGAAGACCTCCAAGCACTCAACCACCATGTATAAAAAGATGGAAAACATGCACCTTTGGAATGTCGCCAGAGCATTACATAGACAAAAGGGCATCCGTCTGAAAGCATATGTCCCAAAGGGACAGATGAATGTGGTCTTGTCCTAGTCTTCGGGCACAATGGCCATCTGGTTGTAACCGGAGTACCCGTCAAGAAAATAGTAGTGATTGTTCCCAGCTAGCCTCTCTATAATTTCATCAATAAAAGGAAGCAAGAAATGATCCTTCTTGGTGGCATGGTTCAATCATCTGTAGTCCACATAGACCCTTCAAGAAGTGGGTACCCGGGTAGCGATCTCCTCTCCAGACTCACTCACAACTGTAGTGATGCCCGACTTCTTGGGCACCACATGTAATGGACTAATCCACTTGGAGTCGGATATGGGGTAGATAAAATCGGTGCTCCACCATTTTGATATTTCCTTCATGACAACCTCTCGAAGGTTCGGGTTCAGCTGCCGCTAGAACTCACACGACGGCTTGGCTTCCTCTTCAGATAGATATGGTGGGAGCACAGGGCCGGACTTATACCCTGGAGATCGGCTACACTCCATCCTATCGTCTTGCGGTTCTTTTCAAGAACCTCCATCAAATGAGATTCTTGTTCTCCAGTCAAATCTGCTGAGATAATGACTGGGTGCATCTCATGCTCGCCCGCAAGGAACCTATACTTCAGCGATTGTGGCAAGTTCTTCAGCTCTGGACAACTGGGAGCTGGTGGATCTGCCTCTGAAAGATCTGAGTGAAAGCAACCAAATCTGCACGGGAGAACTCTCGCTGATCATGACAATCTGGTGAAGACTGCTCTGATGGTGTGTCTGTACTCTGAATAGGATCAATCTCCACCCTAGCTGCTGGCTCTGTAGGAATCAGACACGGAATCAACTCATCAAACTCTACCCAATCAATATCTGACTCTAAGGGATCTGAATCTGAATCAAGAGAAATATCAACTGCCTCATTATCCTGAACGTGGTCTACAGCCTCAAATGTGTCCTCTGCCAAGAATGCGCTCTCCAAGCTCTCCTCTGCTGGAATCTAGGAATAAGCAGGATCTGAATGAGAGAGGATGGCTCGTGAAACGAGATTCGTATAAGCATCTTTATCATATGTGATCACAAAATTGCACTCCTGGTGGACGTCTCGCTCTACCTCCGTCATCTACTCTGAATCACTAAGCGGTTATGAGCAAGCCGAATCTCACGCTCTGGTCTCAACGATTGTCTCTATTTGTATACTCTCACCCTCGACACAAAAGTATACCTTCCCGCTATCATGATCAGACACTGCCTTGGCTGTGGCCAAGAACGGACATCCTAAAATGATGGGGGTATAAGTCACAGACTCAGGGATCTCCATGTCCAACACAACGAAGTCCACGGGGAATTTTAGGCCCTGAATTGTGACGACAACGTCCTTCAGCAACCCCTTTGGCCTCTTGACAGATCGATCAGCAAACTGAAGGACCGTCTTGCTCTATCAAAGAGGGTCAAACTCGAATCGGTCGAGTAAGGCTGCTGGAAGTAGGTTGATAGAAGAGTCGTTGTCGAATAGATTCCGATCGAACCTCTGCTCATGTATGTGACATCTGATATAGGGAGCTCCTGCATCTGGCCTCTTGGCTGGCAGACGGTTCTGGATGGCGAAGCATGTGACACGAGTAAGCACATGGATCTCTGAGTGATGGTTCCTCCTCTTCTTGTGAATAGTGGTCTTCTCTCTAAGGTTCCTCTGGAAGATAGGGATGTACTCCAAGGCCTCCTATAGATTCAGTTGAATCTGGAATCTGTCTATCATCCGTTGGCTGAACTCTAGCTACTGTGATTTTTTGGATTTTCTTTTTTATTCCCCTTAGCCAAGCAGAGTGCTTGAGGGAATGGGATGGTTGGGCCCTCCTCAGATGGAGGGCTACGATCGGGTCCCTACTATGGTGAAACAGAATCCATACACATATCTCCATGCAGCGCAGATGGACTCACAAATAAAAAACCCTTCTTTTATTCAATTTTCTAGAATAGTTCTGAGTTACAGTAACAGAAGGAAATGCAAAAGGAATTGAATGGGTGGCCTCAGTACCACTCGTGACATCTGGACTTACGGCATCAGCACCGCACTCTGGCTCAACATCATCATCTCTGGTGGCATCAGCACCACCTCCTGCATCTGGTGAAGTGACGACCTCAATACCGTCAGCTGGATCTACATCCTTGGTGGCGTCAACACCACCGTCATCAACATCATCATGAGAGGCATCAGCACCACTCTCCTTCTCGTCTGACACTCCTGAATCCTCATGTGGTCGTCACTCAGATGAGGCACCGTCGGCTGGCATCCTACCGCTCCTAAGTGTAACAAAGTCAGCATCAAAAGTATATGCAGTAATATCACCAAGTGAATCACTAGGAGTAGTAACCTCTGTAAACTCCATCTGCTCATACTTCCTTTTCAGGTTGTTCGGATTCAGCTTGATCTGAGCGGGTATGGCGGCATTGCCCTTCACTATCTCTCCCATCTCCTGACGGAACTCGTCCATCTCCCGCCTGAATGTAGCCTGTTGATCGGAGATAAGGCGGGCTAAGTCATCTAAAGTTGGGTTCTCATAGGCAGGCCCATGAGAACCGGACGGGTGGCCTCTCTGAAAGTGAGGCTACTGCTGATGAGAAGGATGAGAGGGATACTGGTGAGAGAACTGCTGAGGCTGCTGCTGCTGCCTCCACAATTGTCCCTGCTGATAGAGACGAGGACCCTACTGGGAGTGTGGTTGTGGCTGTGGGAACTGGGGATGCTGGTGCTGCTGGCTGAACTGGCCACCCTGAACTAGAGGTTGTTGCTGGAATGAGGGCACCTCCAGTCGACCAACGGAATCCGGGATGATCTCTTCAGATCCCAAGCTGAGGTCGGCCATACCAAATCCCGTTGACTTCCATCAACGGATCTTTCTCGTAAGTGGGTGGGGGAAGAACTGTCAGGGGCTGATCTAGCTGGTAGACCACGATCTGAGTGTCTGGAGATGGTGGGGGCTGGACATACTGCTGTTGTTGCTGGAACGACTCTGCCTGAATATGATGCACCTGTCGGTAATGGACGGAGGGCTCGGTCAAGCTGCTGCTGCTGCTGGGATCTTCCCATGAACTGAGACGGGGCTGAGGAGCCATCTGTACCTCCTGGAGACACATGATCTGGGTCTTCAGGTCACTTAGCGTCTGTGCCATCTGATCTATATGAGACATGCCCTGGCACTACTTCTTCTCTATAAGCTCGATGCGGTCCAACTTCTTGCTGATGATCCCCATATCAACGGTTGTCGACTCTGCCTATGCTACAGCTGCTGAAGATGTTGAAGGACCTGCATCGACCCGTGCTATCCTCTGATAGGACACGGCATGTGGTGTGGGCTTCTCCTGTGTATAGAGGTGGGTCTAGGACATAACTGTGTAATTCTTTACCATCTCCTCATAGATGGCCCATACCTGATCCTCATCCTTGGCGAAATAGGAACCCCCACAGGATGCGTTCACTAGCCCCTGCAACTCCGGTGTAAGCCTGCAGAAGAAACTCTGGACAAGGTTGGGCTTGGATATGTCGTGATTGGGACACCGGTCAATGAGCTCTCTGAACCTGTCCCATGCCTCATGGAATTGCTTGTTGGGTAGCATGGAAAAGTTATTGATCAGGGCTCTGGCTGCATTCGTCGGGCTGAGTGGATAGCACTTATTCAAGTACTCGTTCCGGAGCTGTTCCTATGATGTGATGTATCTCCTTAGGTGCTTCAGCTAGTTGGCTGCTCTGTCCATGAGGGAGAATAGAAAATCCATCATCCAGATGGTATCCTCATCCACGAGTCGATTGTGGACCATGCTACAGATCATCTCGAATTCTTGGAGATGGAGGTGTGGCTCCTCGGTGGCAAGTCCTTGGAATCGAGGTAGAAGTTGGATGGTCTGAGGTGGGAGCTTGAAATCTCCCAGAATGGCTGGCAGTTGAATCCATCTATGGGTCAGTGTTGCACCAGGGTTGTGCAACTCTCTCATCGGTCGGGCAGGTGGTGCTGGCTGTGCTGGCTCATCTGGCTCTCCCTCAGGGTTGTTTCCTCCTCCACCAGCTCTACGCTGCTCTCTGTCAGCTCGTATCTGCTCCATCTCTCGGTGCATGTCAACCATGAAAGCCCCCTGGTCTCTAATATGATGCTGCATAGTCTCCAGGGAGGCTAACATGGCGTTGTTGATGGTACCCTGATTTAATACGCAGGTCTGGTTCCCGCTGGGTCCATCGGTGCGCTCCTCACTGCTGGCTACGGTCTCTGCAAAGGCAAAAGACCCAAACTCAGGTGCCGTCAATCATCAAATGTTTGCTGCTG
The DNA here is from genome assembly GCA_037367405.1 of Ottelia alismoides. NCBI lineage: Eukaryota > Viridiplantae > Streptophyta > Magnoliopsida > Alismatales > Hydrocharitaceae > Ottelia > Ottelia alismoides. The sequence continues at coordinate 207,203 of JAZKJV010010235.1, forward strand.
CCTCTTCTCAATCACCTCAGGACTGGTAGAAAGGTGGTCGAGGGGGAATAGGGTAGAGTCAAACTTGGGTTCGGAGAGCGGGTCTGGGCCCTCGCGAACCAACCTAGATGAGCAGACTAGAGTGCTCAAAAGCGGTGAAACCAAGCTACCTAAGGGACCTCCAGCCCATCATCGTGATGTAGCGAGTGAAGGTGGATGAGATCTGAAAAATACACAAGATCAGTCAAGCAAACCCCCAACTCACCTACTCACGAAGAGCTGATGACCGTAAAGGTTCGGTCTTTTATCTTGTTGATTTTATTTAGGAGATCAAGCTGTCTTTCGGTGTAATTAAGCGAGTTGTTGGGAATCCAACACTCCCAGGAGACTGTCCCAATCCCAAGGCTAGATCTTTCCCAGATAGTAGAAGTCGCGGGCCATTTACCAGCTACCCGATCGACTCGCTCTGTTAAGGATATCGCGACCCGCTTACCGGAAACCAGAGCGATCCTCACTAGAGAATGACTAACCCGAAATTAGTAGTCCGATGAGAGGTCGGATATGGCTCTAGCTTAGTGTGTGGGTCACTCTCTCGCTCATCCAAACCAAACAATGAGGGGATTGCTCTCCCAAGACAATTTTTTAAGTGAGGTGTCTTTTAGAGTCGTGTGTTTTAGCAGTCCCAATTTTATAGCTTTTCTTCTTTAGGTATTTTTCAAGCAAACAATCGCCTAACAAATTTTCTGATTCTCCTGGTTATTTTAAGTCTAAAAACAGGGGGAGAAGTCGAAAAAGTCGATGGTGGTCAAACACTATAATGCATACAGAGTAAGAAATGCGTATTTGACTCCATCTCTCTACATGCAGAGTGATCCGCGTATAAAATAAAGACTGAATTAAAACTACCTATATAATGCAAGAAGAAACCTTAAACAGATAATTTCTACTTGACAAGAACAATAGCTAACGGGTCAACAAGAGGGGTCGGGGTCTGGTCTCTGATGCCGATCGGTGTCCGCCACAACGGATCCTGCCAACGCTGTATACGGCTTCTAGCGGCACATGACCCCTCAGGTGATCGGGTTAACTTTTTCTTTTTGTGATTTAATTAATAAGGTCTAGTTATCGATATATAGGAACATGCAATCAATTAGGGTTGGGGACTTAAGTAGTTATGTCACAATCAAGCAAAAATCCTACGTCTAATGACCGAAAACTTTGAGAATCAAAAATAAAAGAAAAATGTGATAAACACAAAACCGACGAAAAATATGTGGTGAGGTCCCCTGAGCATACTGGTGCTCGACGAAACAGACCCCGAGATCAAGCCAAGTCTGAGTCCTGACTCTTATATTATTACAATAATAATGCAAATAAAAATAAGGCTAAACTACACTCCTGAAGTCCTGTTCCTCCTCTCCTACGCTCTCCTGTGGCTCGATGCAGAAACGAGCTGCCTCTGTATCACTCGGATGCCTCGTCTCTCCGAAGATCGCCGTGCTCGCTCATCAGGCCCTCGCAAGAAAGGGAAACAAAAATTATGGCCAGATCTCAATTATATATAAATAAGATAAAATAAAATAAAATGAAATAATTGTAAATAAAAACAAAGAAAAAGAAATAATACAAAAATAAAAGAAAACAAATAAAGAAAACAAAAAGAAGAAAAATAAAAACAAAGCCGAAAAAGGAAAACCGATTACTAAGTCGTGCTCCCAAGCAACGCTGCCATTCTGATGACACGGCTTTTGCTATCTGGGTTAAGGAATAATTATGGTCATTGTGACCCAAACCACAAGCCACAATCAACAAGAAAATCAAACCACTAATAAAGAAATCAATCAATTATAAAACGCAAGCGGTCTCGCTAATTTATTTTACCTGGTATAGCTACCAGGGTTGATCACAAGGAGCACGTGATGAAAAACCTATGAAGTAGTCGAGAAACCAAGAAAAATAAAGAAAATGGTGGTTTTTAATTTTTCAAATTTTTTTTATGATTTTTAAAAAGAGAAAAAAATAAACGCAAAGCAAAAATCAACACCCAAACAATTATTTAAAGATCCAAAAATATTCAAAATTCCCAACAAAAAAATTTCTATTTTTTAAAATAATAAAGTATTTTTGTGGATTTTATGGATTTTTCTGATTTTTAATTAATTTTTTAAAAATAAAAGAAAGTCAAAAACAGTAACCAATGTATAGCTAGGATCTAAAGGCAAGTTAAAATTAATTAAAATGTTATAAAATCCTAGCGGCAATTTTATAAGATAGTACAAAGCAAAATCAAACTACAGAAGAAGAAAACACCATTTTTTTTGAACTTTTATGAATTTCTAATGATTTTTCTAAGGTTGTTACTCTTTTTTAATTTTTATGAGTTTTATAAACGGGAATGGAATGAAAATTGGATAGAAATTAAGACAACACAAAACACACAATCAGAATTTGTTTTGGAATTTTTCAAGGTGTTTTAATATTTTTAGTTGATTTTTAAAAATCAGCCAGTGACACTTTTTAAGGATTTCGAATTGTTAAAAATAACAAATAAAATCAAAACAGAACCAAGAATTCACCAAAAGTCCTACACAGTAGCAGAAGCCTCATTTCAAAATTTCGTAATTTTGGACAATTTTTGCTATTTTTAATCAAAGACAAAACACCCAACACACAGGGACCAAACTGCAAAGAAAATAAATCCTAGGATCAAAATGTTACATGCAAGAAAAACTTAGGGCCCAATCTGTAAATTTTCCACTAATATCCGCACATGTCACAAATCCCCACTCATAGGGGCATATTTGTAAATATAAAAAGTAATCATTCAATTCATAACAGAAGATAAGTCAGGGAAAACAATACAAATATCCCAGATAACACGTGGCGAAGCACGTGGGTCCACACAGACAGGACTAAAGTGCAAATAGGAAAAACTACAGATACTGGAATGCAAAATGGTCTAACTGGGTACATTATTTTACAGACTAAAATATAAACTGAAATAAATTCAAGGTATAATGAGCAATGTACCCATGAGACACGTGACGAGGCACGTGACGAGGACACGTGGCAGCCACTGATGAGGCACGATCGTGCGGCTCTGGCGCGTCAAAAGTAAGATTTGACGGCTGTCAGATGTCGGCTACGTCGCTGGTAAGGGGTCGTTAGATCTGACATCTAACGGCCTGACATCTCCAGATAATCGATGGCTGCAATGACGTCTGGGAGATGCGGGAAATCCAAAGGTGGATAGATCCTCTGGATGAACTGAGCTGGGATGAACTTCGTCGGAGCACCGGGGGTGATCAGTGGCTCCGATGAAGGAACTGGATGCACCAAAAAGACCAGAGGGCGCTTTCGCATCGGGTGGTCGGCTTTGATGAAGTGGCTGACGGTCGGATGGACGTGGCGTCAAATGAGACCTGGAAGCACTCTGGTGAAGGTGGACGAAGGCAACCTAGATGGTCTTCACATGCATCAAGGCCTGCACCAGATAGCTCGGACTCGGAGCAATGCTCCGGTCGGGGTTATTGGGTCTGAAACAGAGAGAAGCGACGATGTGTTGGGGTGGGTCTCTGACGAAGGTGATAGATGAGACCGATGACCTAATCTTGGTGATTCGAGACAAGGTCAGGGTGATCAGGATACATGGGAATATGTAGGATGAGAGGGGGCATCGATCTGAACGGGTAGATGAAGGGGATGAAGCTCCGACAGGTTGGTCGGAGCTGGCGGAGAGACGACGGATGACAAATGAAAGATTGAATAAACAAAGGAGATAGGAACTATGGAATGGTTACCTGAAGATCCTAACATGATCTTGAGCTCCAAGGGAGTTGGACGGTGGGGTCTTTGCCTCGACTACGCTGCGGCTGGCGAAGGAGGCTCCTCGCAGCGGTGCTCCGGCCACGACAGTAGAGCGTTGGCTACACAGCTCCTCCCCGAGCGCCAAGAGTGGCCTCCGATTGCTATCACCAAGGCGAAGGTGTCTAGGATATCAGAGAAGGGTGCGGTGCGAGCTGGTGAGCTGGGGAGGTGAGTGAAGACTTTATAGACCACTCCAGGTGGTCGGATAGATCGGGTCGAAGCGCATGAACCGAGGACGATCCACGCCTCCCTATGGATTCGCGAGGATAAAAGATCCACGGGGGAGATGCGGGCGGAAATTCGGGGTACGAGGATGTAGGATCCGGTCGAGGTAATTGTGTGAAAAGCATGCAGAAACAGATCTGTGCGAGGGGAGTCCGGGAGGGGTAGTTGATCGGAGTCAACATTCCTTCTTGACCAATCAGAAAATAGTATGTACAAAGTACTTTACAAATTCAATAAAAAATAGAAAATGATTTTAAATTAAAAAGTGTATAAAATGAAAAATATTTGTTATTTTACAAACTATTTTTGTGTGATTTTTATTTATTTATTATGAAAAATAAATTATGGTGTATACAATATAATGTATTATATACAGGTATAAAATACCTATGTATTTTGTACAATTATTTTTAATTTCTTATTTCACACAAATACCCCAAATTTATATTTTATTTATTCACATCATAATATTTGGAGTATAAGATAATTTTTATTTTATTTTTTTTATTTATTTACAAGTAGAAAATAAATAGGGAAACATACATATATACATGTGCTACATACAAGTGAGAGAGAGAATTTTTCAACTGATTTTATTTTTATTTTATTTTTCTATTTTTTGTTTTATTTTTAGAAATATATATACAAGGAAATAAAAATATCTTCTTATTTTGATTTTTGTAAAAATAAAATATATACATAGAGGGTGTATATGTACAAGGTAAAGTGGCCCTATCTCTCTCTATTTATTTTATTTGGCGATCATGCCAATGCTTGGCCCTCTCTTGGGTTTAGGTCACTCAATATTTATTCTAAATATTTACTTCTTTTTCTTTTATTCTTTATTCTTTTATTTTTGCACAAATATATGCTAATTATGAAATATTAACAAATGCATGCTTATTGCTAATTTATTGTATTTACAACTATTTGCTTGATGCTTTGCCAAGATATTTAGCTAAAATAAAAGAATAAAGAGTGATGAATGATGCTTCATCATCCCCATATAGTTTACTTTTGCTAGTCCCTTAGCAAACACTTATTTGAAAAAGAAGTGAAAAGAGAAAGGAAAAGAAAAAGGAGGATCAAGGTTGATTATTAAACTTGCCTTCATTAAATTGAAGTATGGAGCTCAGTCAAACCTTTGGATTATTAGTTTGTCGGAACCTTATTTGGACTTAGGTTTAAAACTCAACAGACTCTAAGTTCCTCCAATCTATGATCAAGATTCCTCAACAATCCAGATCAGAACAAGTCTACATACACAAACTCTAATGACCATGAATCTTTCCTTGTGCTGTGCAAGTGATATGTAGCTCCCCACCTCAGAAATGGAAAAGTAACAGCCCCCCTCAACAAGGTAACTTTAATGCCCTAGTCTGGAAGCTCTTTCCTCAAGGAGCGAGGTATACCCTTATAAGTTCAAGTGCAACTTGCCCAAGAAGAGGAGGAAGAAGAGAATGGACCATGCCAGTGTAGCCATGTATCCTAGGGACCCAACCAGTGTAGCTAAGTCTCCCTGCTGCAAGCTTCATGAGATGAGAATGGGTAACATAAGCTTTGCTTTATTTGGCTATATATACTCCGCTGGGCATTTCATTTTTTATCAGACCCACCATTTTTTTGAAGTTTTTCTCTTTTTTGCACATTTTTTGGCTCTCGTGAACCAACCTAGATGAGCGGACCAGAGTGCTCGAAAGCGGTGCAACTAAAGGCTACCTAAGGGACCTCCGGCCCATCATCGTGATGTAGCGAGTGAAGGCGGATGAGATCTAGAAAACACACAAGATCGGTCAAGTAAACCCCCAATTCACGTACTCACGCAGAGCTGATGACCGTAAAGGTTCAGTCTTTTATCTTGACGATTTTATTTAGGTGATCTAGCAGTCTTTCAGAGCGAATAAGCGAGCTGTTGGGAATCCAACACTCTCAAGAGACTGTCCTGATCCCAAGGCTAGATCTTTCCCAGTCGATACAAGTCGCGGACCATTTACTGGCTACCCGGTTGACTCGCTCTGTTAAGGATATCACAGCCTACTTTATCGGAAACTGAAGCAATCCTCACTGGAGAACGACTAACCTGAAATCAGTAGTCTGAGGAGAGGTCGGATATGCTCTAGCCTAGTGTACGGGTCACTCTCTTGCTCATCCAAACCGAACAATGAGGGGATTGCTCTCCCAAGACAATTTTTTAAGTGAGGTGTCTTTTAGAGTCAAGTGTGTTTTAGCATTCTCAATTTTATAGTTTTTCCTTTTTAGGTATTTTTCAATCAAACAATCGCCTAAAGAATTTTCCGATTCTTCTGGTTATTTTATGTTCAAAAATAGGGGGAGAAGTCGAAAAAGTCGATGCACGGTCAAACACTATAATGCATGCAGAGTAAGAAATGCATACATGACTCCATCTCTCTACATACAGAGTGATCTGCGCATAAAATAAAGACTGAGTTAAAACTGCCTATATTATGCAAGAAGAAATCGGCCTAAGACAGATAGTTTCTACTCTACAAGAACAATAGCTATTTGGTTAACAAGAGGGGTCAGGGTCCGGTCTCTGATACCGATCAGTGTCCGCCACAACGGATCCTGCCAACGTTGTATACGGCCTCTAGCGGTACATGACCCCTCAGGTGACCGAGTTAACTTTTTCTTTTTGTGATTTAATTAATAAGGTCCAATTATCGATCTATAAGAACAAGCAATCAATTAGGGCTGGGGCCTTAAGTAATTACGTCACAATCAAGCAAAAATCCCAAGTCTAAGGGCCAAAAACTTCGAGAATTAAAAATAAAAGAAAAATGCGATAAACACAAAACCGACGAAAAATATGCGGTGAGGTCCCCCGAGCACACCGGTGCTCGGCGAAACAGACCCCGACAATGGTGTCATTCTGATGACATGGTTTTGCTATCCGGGTTAAGGAATAAGTATGGTCGTTGCGACCCGAACCACAAAACGCAGTCAATAAGAAAATCAGACCACCAATAAAGAAATCAAGTAATTAAACAAAGCAAGCGGTCTCGCTATTTTATTTTACTTGGTATAGCTATCATGGTCGATCACAAGGAGCACATGATGGAAAACCTTTGAAGTAGTTGGGAAATCAAGAAAAATAAAGAAAATGATGGTTTTTAATTTTTCATTTTTTATGATTTTTAAAAAGAAAAAAGAATAAAAGCGAAGCAAAAATCAACACTCAAACAATTATTTAAAGATCCAAAAATACTCTAAAATTCCTAAAAAAAAATTTTGTGTTTTTTTAAAATAATAAAGTGTTTTTTGGATTTTATGGGGTTTTTCTGATTTTTAATTAATTTTCTAAAAATAAAAGAAAGTCAAAAATAGTAACCAATGTATAACTGGGATCTAAAGGCAAGTTAAAATTATTTAGAATGTATAAAACCCTAACGATAATTTTATGAGATACTACAAAGCAAAATCTAACTACAGAAGAATTAAACACATATTTTTGAACTTTTATGAATTTTTAATGATTTTTCTAAAGTTTTTACTCTTTTTTTAATTTTTATGAGTTTTATAAATGGGAATGGAATGCAAATTGGAAAGAAATTAAGACGACACAAAACACACAATCAGATTTTTTTGGAATTTTTCAAGGTGTTTTAATATTTTTATTTGATTTTTAAAAAATAGATAGTGACACTTTTAAAGGATTTTGAATTTTTAAAAATAACAATGAAATCAAAACAAAACCAAGAATTCAGCAAAATTCCTACTCAGTGGTAGGAGCCACGTTTCAAAATTTCGTAATTTTTAAACAATTTTTATTATTTATTTAATCAAAGATAAAACACCCAGCACACAAGGACCAAACTGCAAAGAAAATAAGACTTGGGATCAAAATGTTACACGCAAGAAAAACTTAGGGCCCAATCTATAAATTTTCCACTTAATATCCGCACATGTCACAAATCCGTACTCATAGGGGCATATTTGCAAATATAAAAAGTAATCATTCAATTCATAACAGAAGATAAGTCAGGGAAAACAATGCAAATATCCTAGATAACACGTGACGAAGCACGTGGGTCCACACAGATAGGACTAAAGTGCAAACAGGAAAAACTACATGTAATGGAATGCAAAATGGTCTAACTGTGTACTTAAACTGAAATAAACGCAAGGTAGAATGAGAAATATACCCATGAGGCACGTGACAAGGACACATGGCAGCCGCTGATGAGGCACGATCATGCGACTCTAGTACGTCAGAAGTCAGATCTGACAGATGTCAGATGTCAGCTACGTGGCTGGTACGGGGCTGTTAGATCTGACATCTAACGACCTAACATCTCCAGATAATGGATGGTTGTGATGACGTTTGGGTGATGCAGGCAATCCAACAGCGGAGAGATCCTCTGGTAGAACTGAGCTGGGGTGAACTTTGTCAGCGCACCGAGGGTGTTTGGTGGCTCCGATGAAGGATCTGGATGCACCAAAAGGACCAGAGGGCCCTTCAGCATTAGGTGGTTGGCTCTAATGGAGTGGCTGATGGTCGGATGGACGTGGCGTCGACTGAGACCTGGAAGCACTCCGGCGAAGGTGGACGAAGGCAACCTGGATGGTCTTCACGTGCGTCAAGGCCTGCACCAGATAGCTCGGACTCAGAGCAATGCTCCGATCGGGGTTATTGGGTCTGAAAAAAAAGAGAAGCGACGGTGTATGGGGGGGTAGGTCTCCGATGAAGGTGATAGATGAGACCGATGACCTAATCTTGGCGATCCGAGCCAAGGTCAGAGTGATTAGGATGTGTGGGAAGATGGATGGAGGATGAGCAGGGGTGTCGATCTGATCGGGTAGATGAAGGGGACGAAGCTCTGACCGGCTGGTGGGAGCTGGCGGAGCGACATCGGATGACAAATGAAAGATTGAATAAACAAAGGAGCTAGGAACTATGGAATGGTTACCTGAAGGTCCTAATGTGATCACGAGCTCTAGGGGAGTTGGACGGCAGGGTCTTTGCCTCGACTACGCTGCGGCTGGCGGAGGAGGATCCTCACGGCGGTGCTCCGGCCACGACAGTTGAGGGTTGGCTACACAACTCCTCTCCGAGCGCCAAGAGTGGCCTCCGGTTGCTGTCACCAAGGCGAAGGTGTCTAGGGTATCAGAGAAGGGTACGGCACGAGATGGTGAGGCGAGTGAAGACTTTATGGAGCAGTCCGGGTGGCTGGATAGATAGGGTCGGAGCTCACGAACCGAGAACGATCCACGCCTCCTTAGGGATCCGTAAGGATCACATATCCAAGGGGGAGATGAGGGCAGAAATTCGGGGCACGAGGATGCAGGATCCGGTCGAGGTAATTGGGTAAAAAGCGTGCAGAAACCGGATCTGCGCGAGGGGGAGTCTGAGAGGTGTAGTTGACCGGAGTCAACATTCCTCCTGGACCAATCAGAAAATAGTATGTACAAAATACTTTACAAATTCAATAAAAGATAGAAAATAATTTTAAATTAAAAAGTATATAAAATGAAAAATATTTGAAATGTCAAAACTATTTTTCTGTGCTTTTTATTTATTTATTGTGAAAAATAAATTATGGTATATACAATATATTGTATTATATACAGGTATAAAATACCTATGTACTTTGTAAAATTATTTTTAATTTATTTTTTTCACATTAATACCCTAATTTTATATTTCATTTATTTAAAACATAATATTTGGAGTATAAGATAATTTTTATTTTATTTTTATTATTTATTTACAAGTAGAAAATAAAAAGGGAAACATACATATATACATGTGCTATATACAAGTGAGAGAGAGAATTTTTATTCTGATTTTATTTTTATTTTATTTTTCAAATTTTTGTTTTATTTTTAGAAATATATATACAAGGAAATAAAAATACCTTTTTGTTTTGATTTTTGTAAAAATAAAATATATACATAGAGGGTGTATATGTACAAGGTAGAGTGACCCTATCTCTCTCTACTTATTTTATTTGGCGATCAGGCCAATGCTTGGCCCTCTCTTGGGTTTAGGTCACTCAATATTTATTCTAAATATTTCCTTCTTTTTCTTTTATTCTTTATTCTTTTTTTGCACAAATACATGCTAATTATGGAATATTAAAAAATGCGTGCTTATTGCTAATTTATTGTATTTATAACTATTTACATGATGTTTTGTCGAGATATTTAGCTAAAATAAAAGAATAAAGAGTGATGAATGAGGCTTATCAGAAGGTTCCCTAAGGTATGGAGCAGCTCGTGGAGGAGGAGGTGCACCCACGGCGACTCGCCGACCGTCTCTGCTCCCTGCCTTGGTCGATAGGTACGAGCTGTGATTTTATTGCTTTTTAAGTAGGATTAGCCTAGATTTTTAATTCATGCATCTACTTTAGCCTTTTAATCGTTCGATCTAGTGGAAACAACTCGGATTGTAGTTCGCCGGAGCGGAACTCATTTCGTTGTTATCCGCTGTGTTCTTCGCTCTACTACCTCTCATTCACCCAGACCCATTGTGGATCTCGAGATCAGATCTCCTCCACCACCGCGTCATCGGTGATCTCCGCTCGATGGCCTCCCCCATTCATCCGTTCACCCTATCAAACCCCCAAAACCTCCTTTTTGATGTAAATCACTCCTGTAGAATCTGGAGGCTAAAGGAACTCTTGAGGGGTAGATTTTGCAGAAGAACATGGTACTTGGGGCTGCCCTTCTTCCCCGACCACACCAGCCTCCGTCGTAGCTCCGACGAACCTCCTGAAACCTCCATCTGATGCGGAGGAGCCCAAGCTTCATGTTGCCCCTTGTCCAAGCCATCCAGGCGGCCGGAGGAGCTCAGGAAAGATGATTGAAACTTGTCATTGGTGAGTTCTTGCTCAGTTCTTACTGAGCTCTTCTCTGTCATCTGATCAGATCGCCCATCCCAGTTCGCATCTCTGTCGTCCGAATTCTGAGAGCCACAGTTGTTGATTCCCCACTGATGATCTAATCTGGACTGTCGAACGCTAAGCGTCATTGTGCGTTGGCAGGATGACACGTGGATTATTAAACCAGATCTAGCCGTCTGATCCCGCACGTTAATGGGTAAATTGCATACTTAGCCCCATTCTTTTTGTATTTACTAATTAGTATTGCAAATAAAAGAGATAGTGTAAATAAAATTGTGAAATTTTATGTAGACCCCTGTCTTTATTTTATATTGCATTTAGGTCCATGTCAGGTCACCTCACGTGTCGTCCCATGTGAGATGGACATTTTGCAAAGATGCCCCTATTATTTATTGTATTTATTTTTATTTCAATAATATTTCATGTACGTTGTATTTTTTGGAAAAATCTCACAGAGGTCCTCACATTTTATTATATTTACATATATGCCCATCAGCAATTGTATTTTTGTGTGCTTGTTGGATTTATTTAAAATATCTTTTGTGATCCAGAAATCACAAAAAATAGGGTGTAGGCTCCTGATTGCTTGTAGTTTCATGCCATAATTTTATTTTGTAATTTTAGACCTTTTTACTATTTAGTAAAAATTATTTAGAGCACAGAAAGTCCCTGTCTACAGTATAAAATACCAAAAAATATAAAAATGTGTTGAAAAATTCTCAAAAAAATATATTTTGTTTATTTAAGTATTTTTAGCCTTCAGACCAAAAATCAATAAAAATAGAAAAAGAAAACTCTTAAAAATTAAAACCCTAAAAACCTATATAAAAATCTTAAAAATTCTAAAAAACTACAAAAATAGTTTTCTTCTATTTTATAATTTTCTCTATATTTTTATCTATATATTAAACTAATTTATAAAATTTTGGACTTAATTTTATATTTTTAATTTCCATTTCAATTTCGACCATGTAAGTAATCCCTATTTTATGTAGTTTTTATTTTAAAATCCATAAAACTAGCAAAAATGCCAGAAAATTCATAAAAAACTTTAAAAAATTATCAAAATATAAAAATATGCAATTCTAATGGCTTATATCTATATTATCAATTATGGCATATATAGCCTTATATATATATATGTTCTTACATATATTAAAAAGAAAAAGTAAAAATAAAAAATATATAGAATGCAAAAAGAAAATACAGAAGTATAAAACCCAGAAACAAAAAAAAGTTCAAAAAAATATTTAAAAATATATTTAAAAAACCCACAAAAATATATAATGAGTGACATGGTTGTGAATAATACTCTTTGGTTGAAAATAAACGTAGGCTAGTGATTTTGCACTCTGTTGTTTGACCTCTTCATGATTGCTTACTATACCTTGTGTTTTGTAGAGAACAATAAATTTTGACTCACATTTTGTGATAATCATTGCTTGATTATTATTTGTGGGTTACTTATTGATTAATTGGATTTTCGTTGGAGGTCGCTTCGAGAACTGTTGATCCGCCTTGTGGATTGACGAGACTTCGATAAAATCTCAGTTGTCAAATGGCGCCATCTCCGGCGAGCAATAAGCGTAGCCTATTTTATCATTTATCATGTACATTCATTATCACTTATTCATTGATTTATTGATGTATAGGAATTGATTTTATTTTGCACATATTCAGTCAATTACTCTTTGTATATATCTTATTTTTGTTACATTATTTGATTATCTATGCTAATATAAATCTCTTTGAGACTTTATTGCAAGGCCCGCTATGCGAGGACGACTTATTAGGAGGTTGAGGCAGTCGAGCTTGGTGGAGATTAGTCTTCACCCTTTGACAGTTGGAAAGGCTACAAATGAAGCAAGGAGAAAACTACTTAGCATAGAAATAACTTAGACTTATTTATTTATTGGTGAGAGAGAGAATTATAATTTGTAATAATTTAGACTTGGACACTACTCTCCACAACGAAGTCCAATGCCCTGGTATCTGTTCACTAGGGGGTCTCGTCGCAGCTTGCTGTATTTTTATCGCCTTCTTTATTTTGTTTCACATTTTTTTGAGTTTTCTGCCTTTCTTTTTATTTGTTTTGTGTGCATGGAGACCCTAGACTTAGATGCTAGCCTTGGTAATAAGGTCCAAACCCTAACAAGAATGCTTGTACTTATAGTCTCTTACGTTTGGATCTAGTCAAATTAATAAATATTAGTTATTTGGATTTGAGACTGTGTGCTGAGAGAGGTCATATACATCAATTGTAGGACCAGTTGTGGTGGGCATCGATCAACATCGAAGACCCAATCTTGGTCTCATTTCTGAATAATTAACAAATGATTCTTCATGATTAATAGCAACTAATGTTTAGGATGATTTTGTCGATTGCACACCGCCATGCAGTTAGGTTTAAAAATTCTATTTTGCATATCTCATGGAGAGAGCTAGGAAGTACTATAAGTCCTCTAACTCAGCATGCATCATTAGATTCAATGATGAGATTTCCATCATCGAATCGACTTGCACGGCTTTTCGCTATCTCCCTCTGATTTTGAGCACATAGGACTTAAATGAAAATCTACAAAATGTTAGGTGCTTGTATGCAAAGAGATAAAAAAAGTGAAAACACCAAAAAATTAAAACAAGAGAACTGATAAATATACTTTGACCTCAATTAAAATCCGTAATGGACTTTTATATTCTTGGGTTCATAAAGCCCTAATTGTTTTCAGGTACCTTAGGAGGGGACCAAAATCCCTCCCATGAGAGAGGCATGACCCGCTAAGGATTAGAGCCAAAAAACCAGTATGTAACTGCCTTCTGTATTGCCTGGATTTTCGAAGTAATGGTGTTTCTATCGTACGTGATCGAGTAGGGCCTTATCAGCTATGGTGTTCCCGCCTGGTGTAGACCATCGACATGGTCTAAAGTATCGATCTTAGGCCATGCCCGCATGGGTGTGTTTGTCTCATCAGTTTATGTCTGAGTAGGTCCTTGCACGCTCACGGATGATTCCATTATGAGCGAGGACCGAAGTAGTGGTTTCACCTATCGGCTTCATCTCTTTATTTCTTTGGTTGAGTAGGGATCCAAGAAGGGTTACAAGGATCTTAAAAAGTGCAGACTACAGGTTACAAAGGAGGAGGATAAGTACGTGATACTTTTTTGGCAATACCCTCTCTCCTATAGGGTTAGCATGCTAAGGACTTGTTAAAAGATATACCTGAAACAAAAACTCTAAAATTGAAAAGATAATAAATAGCCGATCCTTCACGGCTTCACATGGTGTGAGTTGGTGAACCAAATTTTGTATTGTGTTTGTATGGATCTCGATTAAGGTTAAAAGATAGGGCCCCGCACATTTGCGCACAATTTTGTCATATATGTTTTCCTCTTTGTCCCCCACTCAATTCGAGCCTTTCTACTATTTTACACTCTATTTGATTCCTCGTTGACCACCATATCTTTCCTCCTGCATTGATAACCTTTTTGCTTCATGATGGCGATTCATGGATGGTGCAGTCGGGACTCCGCCGATGCCCACATTGATTCCATAGACTCGGCATTGATAATTTGATGTGATTCCCAAGAACCCGATCCCGACTTTATGGGCCGATGTTTAGAGTCCTCGTTTTCTTTTCTTTGACCACCCAATAAATTGGGATCACTTTTGTCCACATTCACCATTGTGAATGGGAGTCGATTTCAGTCTACATCTTTTTCATTCACAACACTCTGGGATTGACCCTAATTCCATATTCATCTTGACAGCTGAGATTCAATTTCAACTGGTCTGATTGGGACTTTTTCACATTTCAGATAGAAGCCAATCCCAGTCCAGATAGTCAGCTAGGATTCACTTTCTAATCGCGAAGAACAATAGTTAAGTGACTATAGAGAGAGATCGATGTCCGGACTCGGATGCCGATTGGTGTCCACTGATTTCGCCAAAATTCACGGAGTCTAAAATGATGTCTCACACAAGGCGGAGACAACCGAGGTCGTTGCGGTGACCCGCAATGATTCCTGGACTAAAATCAACAATTAACCCACACTATAGATCAAACAATTAGAAATAAATGTGGAGTTAAAATTTATTTTTAACTCTGCACAAAAGATGTATAGCAAGCAAGTATGAAGAGAGTCCGAACACAGGGAGCAAACAGGGTAGATGCACAAGTGTGTGTGTGTGTGTGTGTGTGTGTGTGAATGAAAATGAAGTGATGTCTACACTATGCAAGCAAATATTTTTGTGGGTTTTAAAAAATTTTAATTTTTTTATTTAATTTTTAATTTTGTATTTTGATTTTTAATTTTCTAATTTTATAATTTTATATTTTATATATTTTTTTATTCTTTTTCAATATTGGAAGATAAGAACAATGTAATAAAAGGGTGATAAAATATTTATAAAAATATGCAAAAATGCTCAAAAATTCAGAAATAAAATCTTTTTGGTATTTTATAATCTTTACTGTTTTTGTGATTTTTGGGTATTTTTCAAAGTGTTTTTGGTATTTTTAAATGCTGAAATAAAGGAAAATAGGGAATTAGCTACTGGTTGGGGGTAAAATGGGAATTAAAAATATAAAACAGCCGCAAAATTTTCTCAAACTAATTTTCAACTAAAGAAAATTAAATACAGAATCTACAGGAGTTGAGTTTGCATTTTTAGGGTTTTCTACAATTTTTTAGATTTTTTAGAAGTTTTGAGGGTATTTTCGAATTTTTAAGGTTTTTCTTTTGAGATTTTTAGTGATTTTTGGATGACATTAAAATATGATAAAATAGATGTTTGGAAATTTTTTTGGAATTTTTCGAGGTATTTTAATATTCTTTTGGTATTTTCTAAGCTAGACAGTGGGCAAAAAGCAAGTTTTTGATTTTTAATAAATCTAAAAATGCACTAAAATCAAAAACTAAAAATATGGCGTTAAAGTACAAGCACACAGGAGCTTAATTTTAATTTTTGAGAATTTTTGAAATTAAAATGAGGCTCCAAATAAATAAGTCAAGCACGCAAAAATGAAAGGCCTAGCAGGGGCATATACGCAAATATCAACATCTCTAGGGGCCTACTCGCAATTTTTACCCAAAATTTAATACTAAAATAAATACTTCGTGGACTGAATATAAATTCCTAAAGCCGCTAGGGCTTGTCTGCAAAAATCCCAGGATCCACGTGCTAAACACGCGTCTGTCAGGGATATAATTGTAATATGCAAAAAGGCGGAGGGAAGAACAACAAAATTTCCACAAAATTAATACTGATATATAAAACTTTTGGACTAAGCACCAATAACAAGAGCAGCAGGGGTCTTGTCCGCAAAATAGCCACGCGCACGTGCTCGCGCACGTGCGCCTAGCTGGCAAGGGCTAAAATATTAATGCAGAAATTCGCAGGGGGTTTTAGTAAATATTACAACTACAAAAACAGGCAGATGAAAGTTTAGAGAGTTTTAATTAAATACAAAATTGGCAGGGTTAACTATGCAAAATACCTTGCGAATGGATGCAATCCAACAGCTCGCAACGCGTAACTTACGCCACGTGTCAGTGCAGCGTTGCCCGATGCCCTTTCGAATCGACACTGAAGATTAAATGATCCTCAGATGGTGGGCGTTCCTGGTGCTCGTGATCCAGCGGCTGCTGCTCGTCAGGAAGATCAGGAGACGATCAGATGACGCTGGGTTGACCAGGAAGAACTCGTGAAGAACTCGAGCCTGGCGAGATTGAATCGGCCAAAGGTCGATCCTCAGCACCATCGGGACCTCTCCGACAGTCGTGGCTGGTTCCTGCAGCTTCTCTGCCACTCCCACGTGGTTCAAATGTGGCCAAAGACCATGGAATGGCCTCGGCACTCGACGTTGCTCCGGCGAACCTATGGGGACGTTCTTGATGATCGACGAGGCTCAGATGCCTCCTTCAAGCCCTGCAAAGACAAGGAGAAACACGCAGAGATGTGTAGCAAGACTTGGCCTTTATTGGCGAAGGGGTGGAGGAGCGAAATGATGAAGGTGGTCATCAGAGCCCAAGAGCTCCGGCGAAGTGTTTGATGGCGAAACCTCGAGTGATTAATCGATGAAACTAACCAGTGAATGCATGTAGCGAAACCTACGACTACCAGCTACTAAACTACAAAAGAAATAAGCGGAACAACGACCTCGAGGGCTGGGGAGCCCAAGGTTTAACCTTACGGCCGCAAGGCCAGAGATGGAGGTTGGAACGCGGCCGGCGAGCCTCACCGCACCTCGACGAGGGTACTGGGATCCTCCCCGGTCACAGAAGTTTCAACCTTGCCGCACTCGGAGGTTAGAGGCTCTCCAAAACCGGTTCAAAGTCAAATGGGAGGTGGCTGGGATAGTTTTGAAAGGTGGACAAGGGGCGTGAGAAACGAGGTGTCAACGGGAGCGTCGATGCTCCACAGCCCAAGAAAATCATGGGCGTGCATCGTTGATAATAGAGCTACAAAAGTTGTGAAGAGATTACACGAAATAGTGAAAGGGGGCGCCTCGAAAAAAAGGTTGAAGATGGGTCAAAACCAACTTCTGACAAGGTACAGGAGTAGGACCAAGGAGTTGACCCGAGGTCAACTCTCTGGGTCCCCTGGTTGGTCCACGTGGACCAACCAGGAAAAACTTCTGGAAAAAGATTTAAAAATTTATTTAAAAATAATAAATGACTTAATTAATTTAAGGTTATTAAATAAAAAATGTTTATTATTTTATATAGTATTTTATTCCGATTTTTAATTATTTTTATGAGATATATTTTTACAAGTTGCTTTTTACACCCTATATAGGTATATTACCTATATATTTTATTTTTTTATTTTTATTTTATGTATTTTAATTTTATTATTTTTACCTCCTATTTTATATAATTATAAAATACTTTTGTACACTTAATTTATATTTTTATTTTATTTTATTGATGTGTTTTGTATATTTAATAAATTATAAGTAGGTATTGTATATGTATGTATATAGGTATAATAACTGTGTATTTTATATACATATATTTTTATTTTGAGTTTTATTTGGGTTTTTATTCCTGTTTAAATGTACATAATTATTATAAGTAATATTTACATAATTATAAAAATGTAAAATTATAAAAATAATGAATAAAGAATAAATTGAATATTTTAATCAGTACAACTGTACAATGAGGGTCCAAAACTCAACTTTCAAACCGTAGCTCCGCCAAATGCGAAACCACAGCCATTAAATAGATTATTTTATTTTATATACAATTAAAGGAGTTTGATGCATTTGGAGTTTTCAGTTGTGAGATACGAGTCTGGGAAGTTGGGATTCTGGATTTTTATTCAGACCATAACTTTTTATCGGTATATTATTTTTCAGTGAAATCAATTTTGTATTTTTCTTTATAATATTATCTACAACTTTCATGTAAAAATTTCTTTATTTTATGTATAAAAAGTGGAACCAAAAATAGGACCCAAAATGAATAAGAATGAATGGAATAATTGTATTCTGGCCCTTATCTCCCCCTACTTTATTCCTTGTCGACCTATTCATCAAGATGCCTAGGTCTCGAGGTTTGGGTCATAAAATATTTACAATATTTTATTCTTTTTCTTTTCTTTTATTTATTCTATAATTTTAGCTTTAACTACAGTATTTTATACACTAATTGGATGCACATGCGTGAATGCTAAGATGCTATATTTAAGGCTATTTACATGCATTTGCTAGGGTTTTTGGTGCCAAAATGATAGAATAAAGATGATGAAATGTGGATTCATCATCCACCACAATGGATCATGTATGCGTTGTATACGACCTATAGCGACACGTGATCTCCCACTCCAATCATATTAACTTTTTATTATGATTTTTATAAGGTCCACTGACGAGTCTATAGGTGCAGACAAGATATTAGGGATGAGCCTTAATTATTTACGTCGCAATCAACAAAATTCCTAAATCTAGGGGCCAAATTCTTCGAGAATCAAAGGAAAGAAAATGCAAAGAAAACAAAACCAACGAAAAACCGTGGTGAGGTCCTCCGAGCACACTAGTGCTCGGCGAAACAGACCCTGATATGCCAAGTCTAGAAAAAGTCTGAGTGTCCCTGTGTTATTACCACAATAGTAATGATAATTAAAAAGGAAACTATTCGATTCTATATAACTAATCTCTGACTATCCTCCTGCTCCTCCTCCGATGTGGTTACACCTATCGAAAGCCGAAATGTCCTCGAGCAGTCCCTCGCACAAAATCAAAGCAAAGAGAATGTCAAAAAAATAGTTACATAAAGTAGAGATAAAAACAAAAATAAAAAGAAATATGAAAGGACTACTAAGCTATGTTCCTCGAAAACGACGTCATTCTGATGACACGTAATAAGCTGGAAAAATAATCGCAAGTCGTTGTTCTCAACCAATCAACTCAGTCAATCAAGAAAATTGAAACCACTCAAAATATATCAATCAAAATAAGTTATGTCAACGGTCTCCGCTATTTATTTAACCATGTATAGCGACCAGGGTCGAACACAAGGAGCACAAAAATGTACGAAATAGTCAGAAATCAGATGAATAAAAACATATTTTGTGGTTTTTTTAATTTGCATTTTTTATAATATTTTCTAAATAAGAACACAAACAAAACAAATAAAAAGAACAAGGTAAAAGCAAGCTTCAATAATTTTTATGAATACTAAAAATACTCAAAAACATGAAATAAAAGTATTTTTATGTTTTTCAAATATTCAAATGTTTTTGTTAATTTTAATGGGATTTTTCAATTTTTATATGATTTTATAAAAAATTAAAGAAAGACAAACAGAGAAAACAGTGCAAAGCCAGGACAAAATTACAAGTTAAAAATACTTAAAGTGTCCTAACGTCTTGGATAGGAATTTTATGAAAAAGTATGTGAAATTATCTAACTACAGAAACTGAAATCTTATTTTTTTTATTTTTTAGAATTTTTAATAATTTTATAAGTTTTTGAGCTTTCAGATTTTTAGGATTTTTACAAGGAAAATGCAATAAAATTGCTACTGAATACAAAACATATATAACACACACAACAAATTTTTATAAAATTTTTTAAACAATTTTTCGAATTTTATGTAATTAATAAAATAGACAGGACACTTTTTAGGCGTTTCATTTTTAGAAAATATCAAATAAAACTAAATTAACTATAACTTTTATGGAATTTTTGGAGTTAATTAGGTATTTATTTGATTAAAAACAACACACACATCAAGTAGGGACCTATATGCATTATTCATAAGTTTCTAGAGTAAAAGATAATATACATAAAAAATGCAGGGCTAATATTGCAATTTAACCAATATATTCACGCACATGCTCAAAAATATATGTGCAGGGTATATATGCAATAAACAGAAAAGTTTACTTCAAAACATAGCATTCATAAACTTCTGGAGCAAACATGCAAATAACCCTCAAACTCACGTGTATATGTCTGTGTCTCAGGTCCAAGAGGACTAGAGTACAAATACTGAAAACTTCGGGTCCAAACTATAAATTAATTAAATTACAACTTTATTTAATGGGACTAGATAATAAAGCATAAAAGCAGGATAAATAATGCAAAATATACTTTGCAGGGCGCGTGCTGGGCACGTGGGATGCGTGGCGCACAGGGAGGCTCCCGCTATCGTATGTCTCTGATCACCTCCTGCTCTAATCTGACAGTGCAGATGGTGTCTGGAACGTGTGGGGCAGATGCATCAAAGAATGTCAGATCCAACAGCTCAAAAGTTGAATCGATCGGCGGCTCTGATGGAATCTGGCAGAAGGAGGGCTCATCCGACGACTGAGAAGGGTGCTAGAAGAACAATGCCCTGATGAATTTCACTTGAGCCTCCGATGGAATCCGAGGCTCCGGATGAACGATCGGAGAGGTCCAACAGTATCGTAGAGGCAGCCCGCGTCAAAACGAGCAGCTCCGATGGAGTGGGTATCAGCCAGATAGGCATGACGGTGAAGGGTA